>LPNX010923340.1:196933-227907 GCA_001517045.1 Pseudotsuga menziesii
TTTCACTGGTACGAAGGACGCCGTGATCAAATTCATTATCAGTCGTTACCACAACGACTGATTTTACTTTGATCGACCGGTCGACATCACTGGAGATGTTATCTCCCGACTTACTGGTTTGTCAAACCAGGGTGACCCGGTCCCCATTGGGATCAAGGAAGGACTAGTCGAACGCCTTACAGGTTCGGCGTCGGGTAAAAACTCCAAGGGTTTGATGATCAGTCAGATCGATGCACGAACACCACAGATCGTGGCGAAAATCATCGCCATTACTCTCACCTTGGCTGGTCACAGCAGTGACCTCAAATTGGAAATGCTGGACGCCGTCGAAAAAATTGCAACCGACGGACGAATCTTCAGATGGGCAGACTACCTCGCAGACTTGGTCAAAACCATATGCGAGCGCTGTCATGAAACATGAGGTATTATCAAATTCCCCTCCTTAATCATTTGGATTGTTATGTACTATATATGCCCGGAAGGCAGTCCCGTCTTCCGAGAGCCGACTAGATTCGAGATGCATAGGTTCAAACCCTTTTCCCAAAAAGGAACTGTGCATGAACTAAACCAAGGCAAGGTATTTCTGGAAAACTGGTTCCAGCAGCTTAAGCTGCGAACGACAAGGTGGAGGGTGCCCCAGAACATCCGACGAAACCTCCTAGCTGACTCACACATCCAGCTGAAGCTCGAACATACATCAGTATGGTCCTCAAACACTCAGGATTCAAATTCCAGGGACCTAGACTACTACCCCACAGTCGACCAGATATTTCGGGAGCTGTCTAGACAAGCAAAAACCAAAATTCAAGTCCCGGAGGCTGCAAAACAGGTCGACTTCTCTATAGTCGAACCTCTGACCGACCAGGAGAAGGAGGAAGATTACGAGCTGCACTTGTATATTAGCACCTTTGTGACGCAGGATACTCCGACCGGAACTCCTGGTTGGGTGCACTTAACAGTGAAGCACCCGACTGCACCAGTAGTGGATCCCCCGACAGAGCAACATTAGACACCACCACCAGCACGGCTACACAGACTGTCGACCCAGCTCAGACCCCGACAGGGGAAGTCGAGGAAGACAACCCTGAATATGCTGTGTCTCGGAGCATTATCAAGAAACTGGCGAAGGAGATAGCCATTGCCAGAAGGAACATCAAACTGCAGAAACGTCAGCAAGGCAAAGGTAAGCGTAAGCTTGTCCTTGCTGACTCCACCGACGACGACGAAGAACTGGCAGCATCAGCACTCGATATTGTCGAGGATGCCCGAGCAAATAAGGTAACTGTTGAAACCCAGTTTCAACGTTTTGTTGAAGCAGGAGCACCGGAAGGTCGGCCAAAGAAGGCCAAAAAAACACCACTGTCCAACGATGTGGTCGACCTGGTGACGACTCCTCCCCCTCCATCTCCGACTAAAATAGTCGAGGAGAAAGCACCAGTGCAGCAGGCCGACGTTTCCCCCGAAGTCTTTGAAAGAGCTATCCCTGAGGCACTCAGAGCCAGGGCAAGCTTGGACAAGGAGCTTAAAGCCTTCTTTGCAACACTGCCTGCACTGTTCAAATCGACGCAGACAATCAGGACAACAACTCCCCTAAAAGCAAGCAAAAAGACATATGCCCACCAAACAAAAGTATTTACAAGGGTTCGAGAAGGTGGCGATGTATCAGGCATTGAACAGACCTTCACTGACTACCGACCGCAAGAAGACATTATGTCTTCCAACCATAGTTCTTCCCCTTCACCACCAAGATCAGGAAAACCACCATCCCCACCTTCACCACCATCATCACCACCTCCTGATTCACAACCAAAATCACCATCATCATCACAGCCGGAGGTGGACATACCACCTCCCCAAACACAAAAACCCCCGACCACTGAACCAACCCCTCCGACACAAACCCCTTCGACCTCTGATCCACCTTCCACTTCTGCAGGTCCTCACGACAAACCAACAGAGCAAGCAAAGGAGACAACAGAACCTCTTCCTAGACCCGCTCAGCTAAGGATTAGCTTATGGGATGCAAGCTCGCTGGCCGACTCAGAGGTCGGCCAATTACTCAACACCCTAGCAAAAGAGTCGAAGAGGAGGACGACCAGACTAAGGAAACAACTCAAGGATAAGGAGATAGAAGAAGTCGAGTTCCTCGACAAATACAGGTCTCTTGCTCAATCCATTGTTCCAGGCCCTGTCGAAGTAGCCATAGATCGACCTTTGGAGAGGGCATATCAGATATTTGAAGGGATGGTATCGACCATCCAGACACACCTCCAAGAGACCAAAGCAGAACAGAAGGAAGAAACTGCCCAACTGTTGTTGGCCCAACACACTGCATTTTCATAGGCATACAAGGTCTTACAGGACCATATGGAGGAATCTATTGTCACTGAGGAAGTACTCAGAGATTGGCCGACACACTATGGACAGGTATACCAGTAGACAAGACAAACCAGACAAGGCATCCAAGCTCTAGAAGCTCGGAAGTCTACAGAAGCTGAACTAAGGCAGACCGTCGAAGAGCAGATTATCATGGAAACCAACAAGCTGCAGAAATTAGAACGTGAGGCCCATCAGTGGGTTCAACAGGCTCTACCTAACCTGGAGAAAGTTGACAACCTCTGTCCCCACATAAAGAGACTCCTCCAAGCTGCAGACGAGAAAAATCAAATCTTGGGCCCGACCATGGAAAACATAGCAGAAAAATCCATGTCTGAAAAGATGTCGATCCTGTCAAGTCTCACTACCTTGACCATCGATATCGAGAAGGCATTACAGAGCTGGACCGACTTTCAGCATTAATTGGCCATCACAGCCCCAGCCATCGTCGAAGTATGCATTCAACGACGGCCGACCATACGCCTACATAGTCCTCAACAGGAGCAAGTCTGAAGGGTTCGACATGATTTCAATTTTGGTACCTCCCTCTTTCTTCGGGACGAAGAAATGTTTTGTTTGTGGGGGAGATGTAGAAGGAGCAAGTCGCCATAAGTCGACTTGAACGAAGACCGACTTAGTCGATCAGCCGACTAAGTCAGTCGGCTGAGTAAACACAGTGATTAGAGTCTGTTAACTAATAGTCGTGTCGGTTCGGTGAACCGACAGGTAGTTATGATTGTAACTATTTGTAACCTGTATATATTAGGCTGTTGAGCCTCACAAGAACTAAGTTCAGTTCTTGGCTTTGTACGATCTATTGAGAATAATATAATCTGTTTATCCTATCTGTTCTTGTCTCTTGTATCTGTGTATATTTTTGTATGTATTATTGGTAACCTTATGTGATCTGTGAGATTACAACAAGCTCCCTCTCCACTAACATTCTAATACGACCATGGTGGAAGAGACTCCGACTGACATTCTTAGGCCCTTTCTTGAAGGTCGCAAACATTTTAGTCATGCTCTAAACTAAGTAATAGGGTAAATTAATGGGCAGACCAAGAAATACATTCATCAACCTAAGGTGATAAACATATGCAGAGGAAAGACGGCCCTCGCAAGTAACATACCTGTGAATGACATCCAACACAGGTCTCCATTCCTTTTTGAAATATTTGTGCGACACACCAGCCCTGAAAGACACGTCCTAGCAAGGGTTCTTTAACATTTGCCTCCATTCAGTAGATTTCATATGCTTGGATTTAAACCAGCATTCACCTGCTAAAGGTAGGCCCATGGCCAAAGCGACTGAGCGCTCATCAACTCTGAATTGAAGGTTGGCCACCTTAACTCTAGCATCAACCAGTGAGAGGGAAAATAACCTAGTAACTTCAGGGTTCGAGTCTACGAACTTGAGGAAAAATGAAAGCCACCCAACTGCTTCTACCTTGGCTAGGAGCTCCGAATTCTCATCAAGAAGCTTGGTATTATTAGGTTTGACCCTAACAACTGAAGCCATGGCTACAAGGGCGAACACACATAATTGCCCGCAGAATAGATACAACGGATTGCAATCACATAGAACGCTGGAGAGAGAACATTCGGGACGCAAGCCAAGCAAAAACCATAAACAAGGAAACCTGACTCCTTCATAAGGGAAATATGACATGGGTAAACTCAGATAGGAACCCTGTGAAATTGGCATGAGTAAACAGGAATGATTACACAAAGAGGTGATCACAATAATGGAAAGAGACAGTGAAGACTCTAGAATAACCTCACTTAGCCATGATTTATTCGGCTTGATCAAAATAACCACCAATTCCATAGAATACAAGTGTTCAACAAGCAGGAAGACATGACGCTAAGCTCGTACTGTGATTAAATGCCATTCAAAGAGTTATGTACGTGTGTAATGATAACATATCATCCTTCAATCAAGTGTATTGGCTTTGGGAATGGCGATGTGAATTAAACCACCCATAAGCAATGAACCTTGGGCGTTAAAACGTCGACTTTGATATATAATAATTTCAACCTTTGAAAATGGCGAACATACTACATGAACACATGAAATAACCCATTATATCAACCCCAACCCTTACATGCAAGAATATAAGTCACGTATGGAGCATATTACTCAGATCAAGACTTAATGCTTATGGCTAGATTGAGCATAATTTGAATATTGAAGGATAAACCTTAATGATAAAGATTTGCATGACTTCGATGAGGTACACAAATGTGAGATAGTTAGCCTTCCAAATTCTATAACCCTGTTAAATCTGCCATTAAAACACAAATAAACATACCAAATGATGAATTGTTGAAATAAGGTCTGGCCTGGTTATGGTGAAAAGCATATAAACCAAGAAGCGCTTATCACCTAACTTGAGTCGCAAACCCATTCAAAACAATGGTTTTAATATAGTAAATTAGTAAACTAACCATAGTTTGCAAGGTTAGAAAAAACAATGGAATTTCACCGTTTCAGTAGCTCCCGATCCTGTAAGTTGAAAAGAGAAATTCAAATGCTTCATCAAGCAAAATTTTATTTTGCTTGATGAAATTTGTTTTTTTAAGGCTATTGAGTAGGAGCACAACACATAGTTTTTAGGTTTTAATGTTTTGACATATAATGATTCAATATCATTAATCCAAACAATATATAAAACATGAATTTAATCATTAATACTTTGCATAGCATTGCAAATCAACCTATTGAAACTTTGATGAAATTCATAAGGGGGTCATGCTAAATAAGATTAGAAGGTGAATTTGATCTAGATGTAAGATAAGATTAGAAGGTCGTAGATCAATTGAAACTGAATCACCATTCAACAATATCTATAATCAAGAGTTAATATGTGTGAATGAAAAAATAATTATATATAAATTGGATTTAACAGCTGCTAAATAGTCATGAAATCAAAATACTTGAGATGATTTATGCTTTGAGTAATTAACGTTTCAAATTGAGAGTACATTCATAATCATAGATTCTAAAGGAACTCTCAATAATGTCTTCAAGAATTTATTGATAGAAATTATGATATCATTTTTTATTAACCAAAAACATAATAAAAAATGAGAAGGTTGTTGGCAGCCAACAGTGTGCACCCTGGCAGTTCTCCTATGTTGGTAGAATGCAGGTTGACTGTAGAGAGACGTAATGCACTTGGTGTACTCCTAGGAGATTCTCGCATAGTGGTAGATGTAGGTTGTAAAAGATCCTGGCATGTTTCTATGGTGGTAGAATGCAACCTTGGTTTGCATCTGGGTTGTGCTCTGTATGCTCTATGTGTTTTTTTTTTGTGTATGACAAAGAGATTATATGGATACAATGAGATGATAGTAGGAGATACAATTTATTGTCGTGGCAATGTAAAGAATGGTCCTGGGCTGTACCTACACGATGGCTTGGTCGTGAATATAATGAATACCTAGATGAGGACTAGGCCTACACCCATAATGAAAAAGGGTTGGCTCTGTACAAAATTTCAATGACACATAGTACTACTCGATGATCGACATAAGATGACTATAGCAGAATCTATGATGATGACTGGACCAGATGTCTTTATGACTATGAATAGATAGAGAGAGAATACCTTCATATTTAAGAGGGATTATTGATGTATTTGTAACTTCAGAAGATATTCTGATGTATATTTTCATTTTATTTTCATGTACCCCCATCGAAGACATTTTTTCCTCCTTTTGGGATGTCATTATTGTGTATGGACCTTGAGGTTACAACCTCTATTGTAAGTCGGGGAAATATTCCATAATGTAACATCATGTAATATATTTTTGGAGTCTCTCTAGGAGAATTCAGCCCTATTAGGGTAAGAGGGTGGCCCTAATCATGTATTAGGTCAGTCAATTTAAAGGTATAAATAGGGATCCTCCCTCCCTCATTTACACACACTCACACTCACTCAAGTTCACATGATAGAGAGAGAGAGAGAGAGAGAGAGAGAGAGAGAGAGAAGGAGGATATATAGATAGCCGCGTAAGACTCTTCTTATTGGGTTTTATCATCTTGTGATATAGTCTTTGTGATGGAACTATTGTGAGGAAGTTTGCGGGGTTTTCTCCTTTATGGTTTCCCCGATGAAAATATTTATGTCTTGTGTATCTGCTCTATCTTGTGTATCCTGTTTTACTTGTTATTATTTCAGATAAATATCCTAATCAACATAATTATATTGGAAAAACTAACAATATTAGATAGTTCAATCTAGGTTCTCACATGTTATTTAAGGAATGGTATGACCATAACTATCTAGAGGATCCCAATGCTTAGATAATAACTAGTTAATAATGGAACACTTGTTGCAAGTCCATACACCAACAATAATGGTGCATTTAAAAAATCCGTTCAACACATTGGTGGCAACATATTGTCTTTGTTCTTGTGTATTGCAGTGTATGGAGAGAAAAACATTCAAATATTAAAATACACTAAAGTGGATATCAATGCACAAGGAGCAACATTGGATTGAATTTGCTTACAACATATGAGAGTATAATATGAGTGCATTGGGATTGTTTATTTAACCACTCACCAACCAAATTTGAGTCTGAGTACACCACTATATACATTAATATCAATTGCAATGGCTAGTTTTGTGTGATCTGTTAGATTTTTGCTTAATTTTATGTGCAAGTTGTTCCATGTCAAAAAGAGACTAAGATGTTCTTAATTCCAAAACTATTAAACATGTGTTAAATCTTCAAGTATTCATCTATTGAACATAATATTCAAGATCTTAGAAGGCCCAAAGCTAAATAAAAACACACTTACAAATTACTATTGTGTAGATATTTGATTTTTAAAGGCATATGACTATTCCATAGATGTTCAATTTCTAAAAGAAGGGACTTGTTGTCTTTAGCATTTCCACTTGTTTTTAATGGATTATCAAACTAAAGGAGTACAAGGATTTTTAATTATATGAATGCTACCTATTTGGTCAGCTTGAATTTGTTCTCATTTACCTACCATATTCAAAATTCAAAATCTGAGTAAAAGATAGCTTTAGTGACATACCTTTTCCTCTTGAAAAAACCTCACCCATTTAATTTTTGTGTGTCTTTGTTGGTTAAAAATTCATCTACCATTGAATTCTCCCCATAGATTGAGAGAAGTCTTGTAATTTCATTTCATCTCTTCCAACTAAATTTTTTTGATGTTTTGAATATTTATCTTGAAGGTCAGACAATGTTTTAGTGAAAAAACAACCCTTCAACAAAAAATGTTAATTAAGAAAAATATATTCAATAATAAAGTTTGTATAAAGGAATTTAATTTTCAATTAAAAGATATGTTTTATTGAGAAGTTTAATTTCCAATAACAATATATTCATTTACCCATGCTTTTCATTGATAATGTGCTTTAAAAATTGAGGGTGGAACAAAACAACCTACTAATAGTGACATAGGAAACTAAAAAATAACAGGTTCCCTCATCATGCATCTGATGTGCATTAAGTAATAAATTTTTACAAAACAAACAAAATGTAGAATTAGAATCCTTTCCAAAGGTTAATGTTAGACAACATGTAATGCAACATACAAATTTTTTTCAAGGTTAACATGTTGCATCAATGGTGTAATTGAAATTGTGAAATATTATTTTTCAATTAAAATATATGTTATGTTTTTATTAAGGAGTTTAATTTCCAATTAAAAGATAACAATTGACTCATTTACCCATTTTTTTTATTGACAATGTACAATGAAAATCAAGAGTGGAACAAAAGAACGTACTAACAACGACATATACAACTCAAACATAACATGTGTCAGCATCTGAAGTACATTAAGTGATAGAGTTAGAAAACAAACAAAAGGTGGAACCCATAATCCTTTCCAGAAGTTAAGGTCAAGTCACATATAATGCAACATACCAATGTTTTCATGGTTAACATGTTGCATCAATGGTGCAATTGAAATTGTGACATTTTATTCCAAAGGACTTGAGTTAAAAGGACAAATAAATCTAATGTATTCCCTTTGTAGAGGTGATTCATTAAAAAAAAACATTTCAATCGAGAGTGTATTATGATGTTCTCTCATTCCTTTGTCAAAATAAGTTTAATAAGGCTATTTTTCCAAAGTATGGATGGTTAGGATTTCTCAACTATTATTGCAGATGAACTTGCACATACATTTGCGACAAATATTTCACGGAAGTGGAGTTTTTAAGTATTACCAATGATGCATTTTGATGATAATTTGAGAAAATAAATTTCTTTCCTTTTGCTTCATTCATAACTGAAAAATTTAGTTTTATAATATAGGCAATTCATTTTAATTTAATTTTGTAAAAATAGAATAATGTAAACTTATATAATTTGACATAGTAATTTGGATATATAAAAATTCTTCTGGTAAAAAATATTTTTTGGACACAAGTTTTACTAATATAGAGCCAATGATATGATACATTTTCCATTCAAATTGACAACCATGTGGTTCAATTTTATTCTCAATGTGTTTTTGTGGGTAAGGGTCAAAAGTTGTACCAACTAGTTCATGGTTCCTCCTTTCTTCTTTGGGCCATTCACTTTCTTTGCTATAAATGGAAGCGAAGAAACCACTTTCAAATTCAAACTTGTTTAGAAGTCTTTTTCCCATGAGTAAACGTAATCTTTTCAATCAATTACTAAGACTACAAGGATAATAAAATGTTACTAAGTTTTAACATGTATCAAATAAATCATTTAAAAAAATATGAATATATACATGAAGCGTTTTTAGCAACAAGACCTATATATTGTAACTTGGAACTATTGGAAGTGCACAAAGTGGGAATGGGATCCTCCCACAAAAAAAACCATGATTCCATGAATTTTTCAATCACAAGTGTTGACCCAATTAATTATCAAAATAACAAAAACAATTTTAAGTTAAAAAAAGAGTTTCATTAAAAAATGATTAGTTTTTATCAAATTTAAAAAATAATTGAAAATAACATTCTACTAGCTCCAAGTATATGGTAGCCACAGTAGAGAACTTTCAATATGTCTATGGAAATAGGTATTCAAATCAACCGTTGCTTCTAACTTATGATTTCCATAAGTGAAAATCAAGTGTGTCTAAAATTCCATAGGTGATGCTTGGTAAATTCGGCAGCTGAATTTATGTTATGCTTGGCAAATTCGGTAGTTGAATTTACGTTATGCTTGGTAAATTCAATATCTCATAAATGGTTAATGCTTTGTGGGTGGTTAGGTTGATTCTTTCATTAACATAGTTTAAAACCGACTTTTTCTTCTAAAATGGTACCCACCTCTAGCTTAAAATAAGTGACTTGTACTCTAAAGGAAGGACACAAAGGCCAAGAAAAGGAAGGGGCACAACCCCTTATTGGGACAACGTTAGGCCAATATCAGAAAGAAAGAAGCAAATCAAAGCCATCTCCATTGAAAGTAAACTCACCCACATACCCTTCAATAAAATGGGAAAGTTTCAATTAAGTGGAAAAGTTTCAGTTTTCGTTATTACGTCTATAATTAAACAACCACCTACTACAAAGCACTTATCTAGGCACACATATCTTAACAAGCCTACTAATAAAAATTAGTGTCAGTTTCAAAAAAATAATTAACCATAAAAAATATGTCCTAGCAAATTGCTTTCCCGTTCTTTGGGATGGTTTGTTATTATTGTTATCCTTATTTTGATGGGTAAAATGCCTCTTGACGTGCATATTCCTGCCAAATTCCAACCCTGATTGAGAGTATTCTGCTCTCCAAGCCAATGTCAATGTGTCAGTCTAATTAGAAATTTTTTTATGTAATAGAATAAACCATAATTATTTTGTACAACAAAACAAATGTCAGCTACTAATTTGCGCACATGTTTGCTACATCATTTTCAATTACTTTGGGTGGGACCACAAAACTATTGGTTTGTTATTAATGGAGGAATACAACAATTTTATACCACATGACATGTTCATATTCATTTCTGGTTGATATTTATTTTTATCCATTCCACTATTTTGTAATCTGAAATGAATTCCCATTATCATATCAAATCTATGTCAACAATCCAATATTTTGAGCGCAAATTTCCTTTTTAACCTTCGATTAACTTTCCTTTTGAAATTTAATTTCTACCAAATTTTAAAATGTTATATAGTGCAGATGTATAGGTCTATAATGCAATGTTTCACCCATAACCATTTCAAGAGTTATCCATGATTTGGAAGATACATTTTTAGCGACAACATTTGGATTTTCCCGAGGGATGGTGTTTCCTTGTGAAATACAAAGAACTATAGACTTATACCTTGTTTATATACTAGGAATGGAGTCACTTCCTCTTGATGTCAATTTTCTACTTTATTATTCCTAATTTGAGCAAGAATTACCCTATCTCAATTTTCCACAAATGTGGACGGACCTTGTTCACCATCCATTTTACTGCACAATGTACTTTACTAAACGATTATGTGACATAAGAGAAAGCTTTTATTGCTGGAACATCTGGAAATTTGGACCTGTTCTTTTTTAAAACTATTGGGAATAATAAAGTTAATTGTGTTGAAGAGGCACATTCTACAGTCCAGTAGGGAGAGATGTATAACTTCTTTCGTGCTCATCCTAAAGTTGACACATGTCCATTTTAAGAAATAATAAAACATTATAAAAATATATTATATAAAAAAAATATGTCAGCTCAAATTAGATTTCAAACATTTGCAATGACGTGTATATAAAAATACACAAATTAAATAAATTAAAACCCTTCCTCACTTCCTCAACGTTTACACTCTAAAAAAGGGTTTCCACCTCGAGATATTTTATACCTGTCGGTGATTGGTAGATCCCCTTTTAAGATGGATCTATGATAGTTAGTCGGGAGATAGAGATGGAATAACCCAACTTCATTGTATGACTAATAACCTCTTTAGAAATTAAATTGTTGAAATAATAAGGAAAATCCTCAGAATCTAGCTATCATATGATTATATAGGCCTCTTTTTTGCATTTGTTGAAATGTCATTTTATACCCTTTAGTTTGTGCTTCTAATGGATTTGTCCATAAACAATTTTTTCTTCTATCGCATTAAGTTTCACTTCCCAATACTAATTGCATGACAAGTTGGTTGGATATTATGAACTTTACATATTTCAACACTCCTACTTCATCTCATCACTATATACTCTCAGGAGTATATAAGTTCCCTTGCCCTCTCACATATCCATGCAAATTTCTTCTGAGTCTTTAATTTGGAAGATCTTATATTTCAAGAGTGTAAAATATCTTGAAGAAATTATTGCAAACTCAAACACTAAAGAATCTATCGTAAGTAGCTCACTACCTCTTTTGAAAAATTTCATAGAGATTTTGATTGGTATTTAAGAAATTAGTTATGCACTTATTTCTATGGGTTATTATTCACATTATGAAGGTGCTTTGAAGCTTAAACTATTATTGGATTTTTAGTTACCAATAAATCGCCATGTTCATCACTTTTTCCCAAGCACACCATCTATAGACACACCTCTAAATATGTTAGTTTTTCTTTAGATCTGATTAGATTACCTAGGATCTTTATCTAAAAGAATAAAAAGATGCATAAGATATAAAATATACATGAGACACAAATATTTTCACAGGGGCAACCATAAAGGATAAAACCCTGCAAACTTCCTCAGAATAGTAAGATGATTAAAAGCAGTAATAATAAGTATTAAACAACTATCTATCTCTCCTCCTCTGTATGTCTCTCTCTCATGCTAAATTGAGAGTGTGAGGTGTGTATAAATTAGGGAGAGAGCCTCCATATTTATACCCTTTCAATTCACTGACCAAATATAATACTGGAACCCACATGTCTTCCCTAACAGGGCCGAATTCTCCCAGAGAGACTTCAAATACACATTACATGATGTTACACTGGGGACTATTGCCCCGAATTACAATGAAGGTTGTACCTCAAGGTCTAGAAAAAATTAAGACATCATGCAAGGGGGTAAACACATCCCCAATGGGGTTACAACAACATACGATTATAATTTACATCAGAATATCTTCTGAAGTTACAAATACATCCACACTCCCTCTTAACTAAGAAGGTATTCTCTCTCTTCACAGCCATCAACACATCTGGTCAAGTTTTCATCGCAGACTCATCATCACAGAGTCATAGAGTCATAATCATAGCTGATTCCATCATTTTCTTATTATAGATCATTGAACGATACTATATGTCATCGAAATTTTATACATAGCCATCCCTCTCTTGGTTGGGTGTAGGCCTAGTCCTCATCCAGGTCTTCATCACATATTACGCAAGCCATATTGTAGGAATAGTTTAGGACCTTATTTAATTTACATTTCCATGAAAATAACTTGCATCTCCTACCTTCATATCATTGTATCCAAATCATCTATTTTTCCCTGCACAAATCAAGACAAAGAAAAAATCTTTAGATGTAGACAACCTACGTTCTTTCACCATAGTAGTAAGCCAGGATGTTTTTCACATCATTAAGATAACCTGCAGCTTCTACTATGTGAGAATCTCCTAGGAGAACACTCAGTGCATTACGTCTCTACACAACCACCCTTCGTTTTATCAGTAGAACCGCCTAGGTGCACCTCTCGTGCTTCATGAACTTATCATCTCAACACGGGAACAAATATATATAGATATATATATGTAAGGACATATTATGACCAAAAAACCTGCTACATTAGGAGCTTTTACATTCTCTAGTCAACCTCAAGGAATTATTACATCTGAACAAACTACATCCATGATATTTTATGTTCAGACAACCTTCAGGTTGTATTACATCCAAGTAACATGCATACCATTCCAAGTCTTATATTACACTTAGAAAACCCACATGGTGTATTACATTCAAGTAACCCCTGTACCATGCCAGGTATCATTTTACACTTGAATAACCTATCAAAGGATGGATTACATCCAAGGATAACTTGCAAGCTTCACAAGGACTGATTACATCCAAGGACAACCTACATGACTGATTACATCTGAGCATCCTGCTTTGCTAGGATTTTCCCCGCTAGGATAACCTATATCATTTCCCATGTGAGATATCATGCATCAACTATTTCTAGCATAGAACACATCAGGACTAATTACATCCAAGATTAACCTACAAGCTTCACTAGGACTTATCCAAGGATAACCTACAGGACTGATTATGTATGAGCAATCTATGAACTTAGCCAGGATGTTACATTCAGACAACATGTCTCTCTAGCTATGCTAGAATAGATCACTCCCTCTTTTGAGGGATTTCGATCTGGATCACACCAAGTCTTTCTCTAAAGTACGTAAACTTCACTCTCTTTAGAGGCTTGGTCAACAAATCGACTATCTACTCCTCTAGTGACACGTACTAGAGCTTCATTGCTCCTCTCTGCACCATATCCATGATATAGTGGAACTTGATCTCGATGTGCTTCGACTTGTCATGGAACGCTGGGTTTTCTAACAACTTCACACAACTCTGATTGTTGCAGAAGATACAAGTCAAATTAAACTAGAGATCAAATAAGTCAGATAGTAGATTTCATAGCCACACTACCTCGCAACTAGCCAAGCAAGTGGCAACATATTCTGCCCCGGCTATACTCAGCGCCACACATGATTTCTTTCTATTGAACCAGGATATCATACAAGATCCCAAACTAAAGAAACAACCTGAGGTGCCCTTCCTATTAGTGGTGCTACCTTCCTAGTCTGAATCAACATAAATGTGTAGGTTTATATTATGATTGATGTCATATTTGATCCCATAAGTCACTATACCTTCTAGGTACCTCAGAACATGCTTTGCATCTATCAGGTGAATGTGTCTTGTTAGGAAATTTAAACACTTAGGATTTAGTTAAGATCAACTTGTGTAATATATACCTTAGGTAAAAGTGTGTTTCTTTAGTATGCATTAGTATGCATTTGTAAATATTCTAATCCGACAGTCACGATATGTTCTAGATATAGAGTGATCCAACGGTTCAACTTCTCTTAGATCATACATACCATTGATCCGTGGCTTAGCATCCGATTGGTGCATGATCTCTATTTAAAGAGCATGGAGGGTCCTTGGCTAGTTGATTGATTATGAGAAGTTCATGTAACTTTCTTTCTTTTGCATAATAAATTGCTCCAAGGAGCTATTTGGCTGAGGCCATGGACTATTTCCCTTTCGAGGGTTTCAACCACGTGACAAACATTAGTGTGTTAATATGTGATATATTTCTATGAAGCAGTTGATCAAGGTGTTCGGTCTTTTGGGAGTACCCTGTGTACTGAAACATGGTATCCGAGTGTTTATGAAAAGCCGCTTTTGGTTTTAATCAAGATTTGGAACCGGTGTTACCGAAACTTTTAAAGGGTTTCTGGTTCTAGATTTGTTGTGCATTTGTGGCTTGTGGGAGCTATTCCATTACATTTGAAGTGCCATTTCCAATGAGAATTAGTTTTTGTTTCATCAAAAACTATTTCTGTTTGTTCCAGAAACACCCATTTCGGCAAATCTGAAGGATAATGTTACAGTGGCAAATTTTTTTTTTTTTTTAAATCTCTCATATTTTATCAGTTTTATTATCAGATCTTTACTATTTTAATCTCGGGCTATTTCCTTCCCTGGTTGCGTATGCTCTTTGCCGTGCACCTTGCGCAATTGTGGCGAATTAGAAACAATAAGGGATTTTTTTTTTCTTGTCTTCTCGGCTACGTATGCTCTTTTCCGTGCACCTTGTGCAATCACAACAAATCAGAAACAGGGAGAAAAATTGAAAACGTAGACTTTCCGGGTAAGATAACCAAAATCTAACCCCATTGTGTGGAAAAAGGTTTTTTTTTGTTTTTCGTCTTTTTTGTGATTTGTAGAAAAAAAGGCAAGCACGGAGAATGAGAGAGAAGAGTAAAATAAAATAAAATCCCCCTTCCTCTTTCCATTCTTTTACGTATCTTTTAAACGTAGCTCACTTGGTCCAAAGTTGCTTTATTCCTTAATAGGTCTTGAGTTCAAGTCTTTATTAAGCTACTTTTTAGTGCATGCAATTTCTATTTTCAAGTTACTTTATTGTAAAAGTGCATCTCACATAAATAAAATAAAATAAAAAGTGAGTCACTTNTTTCCGCACTATTTAAAAGTAACATTATTGTAAAAGTGAAAATCACTTATTCTACAAAAGTGATTCACTTAAAAACAACTTTAATGTAAAGTGATTGTCAAAGGTTGATCTTGGGAAGCAGGGGGTTCATTTTTTTAGTTGATCAAGTCAATATCTTCCACATCACTAGTGGGGAGATTTTCAACATTTTCTTTGATCAAGCATAACTTCATCATCTAGAATCAGTTTTCAGTGCCGTTTTTCTTAAAACCACATATTTTTTTGAGCTCTTTACATCTAGATAGTTAGTTTATGTTCTTTCAGCCATTAATTTATAGTATGGCCACCCCTTATGATATTACACTTACAAGTTCTAACTATTTCTCATAGAAATCTCGTATGGAGGATGTTTTGCGAAGTAGGGGACTTTTCAAGATAACCTCAGGGAAAGAAACACAACCCACCAATGATGATAAGAAAATTAAATGGAAAAATAGATGTGATGAAGCTTGTGGATTGATTGGGATGTCAATATCTACTTATTTATGATTCCACATATCTGGAATTGATGAACCTGATCAAGTTTGGGAAAAGTTAGAATTTGTGTTTGGTAAACATAATGAAATTCAGGGTCATCAACTTGAGAACCAATTGATTTCCTTGAATCCAAAATATTTTTCATGCATTCAAGACTATTTATCTAAGTATAAAACTCTTAGACTCTTATGTGCAGAATGGAAGATTAAGAAAGAAGAGAAACATTGTATTTATCATATTCTTTCCAAACTTGGACTTTCATATTCTATTTTTGTATCTACATTCTACTCCATGAAAGAATCCTTGACTGCAACTAGCTATCAAGAGCCTAGTCTTGATTCCTTTTGTGATTCCTTAATTAGATAGCAAGATAAGCTCATTCATCTTGGAATAATTAACAATGCAGATATATTTGGGAAAGCCTTATTGTCCCAACAGAAAGAAAAGTCCAAGCCTCCCAAGAAACATAATTTTTGCAATAATAAGCCAAACAACAAGGGTCCCAAACCCTTTCAGTCAGCTCCTTCTTTAAAAAATGACAAAGGATCCAAGCCAAAAGGAAATAAGACTGAGCGTCATTGCAATTTTTGTGGGAAAGATAATCATGATGAATCTAAGTGTTTCAAGAAGATGGAAGCCTTGGAAGCAGCAATGAAGAAGCACCACATTAGCCTAGATTCGTCTTTATAATCTACCTCTCATGGAAATGCACTTTGTGCTTCTAGTTATTCTTATACTGCATCTTATTCTTCTACTTCAATTGAATGACTCATTGATTATGGAGTATCTTATCCTATGGCTAAGGATCAAGCCATATTTTCTACTATGCATGAATGTAACACAAAAAAAATATTTGTTGTGATTATAGATCTCTAAGTGTTGTAGGATCTCGAACAGTTCCAGTAGAAAATGGTCATTTCAATGATGTACTATGTGTTCCAAAAATTTCCTGCAATTTTTTATCATTCTATCAAATTACTCATTCAGGTGAGGGTAAAAATGTGACGTTTACACCTCACCAAGTTGTAATCAAGGATTTTAAAAATCCTCAAAATGTCCTTACTACTGGAACTGTTAATGATATTACCAAGTTGTACAAGTTTAACAACTTTGGGTCATCACCTTTTCCTTCAGCTTTTGTTGCCTGTAGTGATAACTTGAGCAAACTTTGGCATGAGCAATTTGGTCACTTAAATTATCGCTCATTGAAACGACTATGTAAAGACAATATGGTGACTGGTCTTTCGATGGTATCTTGCAAGGATGGTGTTTGTTCCAGTTGTGTACTCAAAAAACATCATCGGGACAGTTTTGACAAACGTGCCTCTTGGCACACCTCGGTTCCCTTAGAGATTGTGCATAGTGACTTGTGTGGCCCTCTTCCATCTGCATCCTTGGCTGGTTTCAAATATTTCTTAACTTTCATTAATGACTACTCCAAACGCACTTGGGTCTACTTCCTAAAACTTAAGAGCAAAGTATTTAACATGTTCTTGGCTTACAAGGCCCTTGTTGAAAAACAATCTGGTCATCAAATTATTAAGTTAAGATCTGACAATGGAGGAGAATATGTTAACAACAATTTCACTACTTTCTGCACTGAACAAGGAATCCAACAATAACACACTGTTCCATATACACCATAACAAAATGGTGTAACTGAACGGAAGAACCGCACTTTAAAAGAAATGGCTAATTGTATTATCCAATCTAAGGGACTAAGTCTTCAATATTGGGCTGAGGCCATAAATTGTGCAAATTACATAGATAATCGCACACCTACTAAAGTTTTACAAGGTATAACATCGAAAGAAGCATGGAGTAAAATTAAACCATTTGTAAGTCACTTTCGTGTGTTTGGTTGTGAAGCATGGGCTCACATTTCGGATGAAAAATGGAAAACATTGTAGCCTAAAAGTGAATAGTGCATATTTGTTGGATATTCAGAAGATGTAAAAGGTTATAGACTTATTCAGCCACATTCTTGTGATATAATCATTAGAATATATGTTAAATTTGATGAAAATATCTTGTCCTACGAGCCTAACTTGGTGGATGTGCCATCTTTGGCCTGTGAGCCTGATTTAGAAATTGTTCCTTTTTCTTCTTCTTCCAACTTTCTTGATAGGTTTCCAACTCTAGTTTCTGATGATGATAGTGAGGATGAAAATCCACCTCCACATACTCATCTTCCTCCAGTTGCTCCAGCACCAAGACTTCCTCGATGGGTCCGTTCAACATGTGAAGCAGCTGGTGATCTTGCTGGTGATCCTAGAGATCAACATCAAACACGTTCTCAGTTTCAGCGATCCTCTTCTCTTTTGGCTTAAGTTTTCAAGAATCATGATCCAGAAACCTTTGCAGAAGCTTTAGGAAATCTATATTGGGATGCAGCTATGGATGAAGAATATCATTCCTTAATGGCGAACGATACTTGAGATCTTGTTCCTCTTCTAAAAGGAATAAAACTTGTCAGATGTAAATGGGTCTATAGAACTAAGTATGCATCAAATGGAAGTGTTGAAATACTTAAGGAAAGGTTAGTTTCCAAAGGTTTTCCCAAGTTGAATGGATTGACTACAATTAAACCTTTGCTCCTATTGCAAAAATGAATTCCATTTGCCTTGTTCTTTCCCTTTCAGCCTTACATAAATGGGAATTCCATCACATGGATGTCAAGTCTGCCTTTCTACATGGTGATTTATAGGAGGAAATTTACATGGAACAACCTCCTGGATATGTTCAGGATAACTCTAGCCTTGTTTTTCTCCTTAATAAATCCTTATATGGCCTTAAGCAAGCTCCTAGAGCTTGAAATTCCAAAATGGATAGCTTTCTCCTTGACACTGGTTTTTCTAGATCCCATTCTGACCCCAATGTCTATACCAAGAAAGTAGGAAACCATCTCATCATACTTGTTCTTTATGTTGATGATCTTATCCTTACTAGTAGTGACCCTAAACTTATAACCCATGTGAAATCCAGTTTTAAGCAAAATTTTGAAATGTCAGACTTAGGACATTTGCATTATTTTATTGGTCTCCAAGTCATGCAAACCAAAGAAGGAATATTTCTTTCCCAGTCTAAGTATGCTTGTGACCTTCTTTGTCACTTCCACATGGAAAATTGTAAACCATCCCCTTCTCCCTTCCAGTCTGGAGTCAAACTTTGTGCCACTTGTACTTCCCCTGAAGTAGATTCCACCTTGTATCATTAGCTTGTTGGTAGTATTTTATACTTGACTCAGTCCCGTCCTGACCTTTCCTTTGCCGTTGGTCATGTTTCCCATTATATGAAAAATCCTCATGAAAGTCACTAGAAAGTAATAAAAATAATACTTCAATATATTTGAGGTACAATTCAGTTTGGGATTCATTATAGTACAGAGGGGAAACCTTTGTTGGTTGGTTTCACTGATTTAGATTGGACCGACAATCCTGATGATCGAAATTCTACTGCAGGTTCTGTTTTCAGTTTGGAATATGGATCTGTCACTTGGGCTTGTAAGAAACAACAATCTCTTGCTCTTTCTTTAGTAGAAGCATAATATCAAGCCGCAGTTAATTCCAGTCAGGAAGCTTTACGGCTTCAATAGATCCTTTCAGAGTTTGGATTCAAGTAGCAGCAGACTACTCCACTTTGGTGCGACAATCAAAGTGCCATCAATCTTGCCAAATATCTAGTTCTACATAAGCACAACAAACACATTGATATACGCATACAATTCATCAGAAATCTTGTTCATGATCATGTTATTGAAGTGGTCTATTTCCCTACAGATAATCAAGTTGCAGACATCTTCACCAAGTCTCTTACAGAAGTGAAGTTTTCTAAACTTCGGTCTATGTTAGGAGTTCAGGAATGTGTCCTTAAGGGGGGATAGGCTCTAATGCCTCCTTCCTTCTCCTAATAGTGTCACTTTTTTAAGTCCTTCAATCCTATCTTAAGTTGTTCTTAAGGGGGGATGTTAGGATATTTAGACACTTAGGAGTTAGTTAAGATCAACTTGTGTAATATATCCGTTAGGTAAAAGCGCGTTTCTTTAGTATGCATTTATAAATATTCTAATCTGATGGTCACGATATGTTCTAGAGATAGAGTGATCTGGTGGTTCAACTTTTCTTAGATCATACCTACCATTGATCTGTGGCTTAACACCCAATTGGTCCATGATCTCTCTTTAAAGAGCATGGAGGGTCTTTGGCTAGTTGATCAATTATGAGAAGCTCATGTAGCTTTATTTATTTTGTATAATAAATTGCTCCAAGTAGCTATTTGGCTGGGGCCATGGACTGTTTCCCTCTCAAGGTTTTTAACCACGAGACAAACATTGGTGTGTGGATCTGTGATCTATTTGTGTGAAGCGGTTGCTCAAGGTGTTCGGTCTTTTGGGAGTACCCTGTGTAATCAAACATGTCTCAGTTCTGTTAGGAACTGGCTCAAGGTGTTCACCATAAAGCATATGTCAAGTCTCATATCCATCAAATACATCAATGAGCCAATACTTTGATGATGCCTCATGGCATTAGCTGACTCAGATGAAGCATCATTCAAAAGCTTCAAGTTAGATTCCATAGGTGTGGCTATCGCCTTGTAGTCCAAAATTTCAAATATCTTCAGAATCTCCACTATATACTTCCCTTGCCCAAGGAAGATTCCATTTGCACTCTACCACACCTCCATGCCTAAGACGTAATGCATCATATCTAGGTATTTCATCTCGAAATTTATAGGAAGTATCCTCCTTGCATATGTAATGAGTTTCTCTTCTCCTGTTAGAAACAAGTCATTGACATATAGCAGGAGTATCACAGGTCTTCCTTCTTCCACCTTGAAGTAGAGGTTGGAATTTTCTTTACTCTTGGTAAATCCCAATCTCATTGGGAAGTTGTCCATCCTTTCGTACCATGTCCTCAGTGTTTGTTTCAATCCATACAAGGCCTTCTTCAATTTGCACACATGGGTCTTCCTTTCATGTGTCTCAAATCCTAATGGTTTTTCCATGTACACTTCCTCCTTGACTACACCATTCAAGAAAGTTGTCTTGACATCCATCCAGTGTTTTTTCCATTTTATAACTGCTATCAAAGAAAGTATGGTCCTAATGGAAGTGTACCTTGCCACATGTGCAAATGTCTCTTCGTAGTCTATGCCTTCTTTCGGTGGGAAGCCTCATGCTATGAACCTTGCCTTCTTTTTCTCGATGCTTCCATCTGCAACATGATTGATCTTGTAGATCCACTTTGAAGTCATGAAAGACTTCTTCTCCGCTCTCGAAACTATCTCCTAGACATCATTCTTCATGATTGACTGATATTCCTTGATTATAGCATCCTTCCATTCTTTTTTTTTCTGCAACCTCTTCATAGGTGGAAGGTTCTCTATCAATGATGTCACACAACAGGGCCACATAGATATTGTAATGATTTTCCCTCTTTCTCTCTTTATGTATTCCTTATGGAGTGCCATACCTTCTAGCTTCTCGTATGAGCTCTTGTGCCCATGCTGGTTTCCTATTATGGGATTCCTTCTCAAGGAATGTATCTGCCAGCTCTTGTGGGTCTTTCATGTTATGATCGTAAGGGTCTTTTGGAATTGCTTCTCCAATTTCCATATCTCAAACTTTCACCTCTTCAGGTTCCTTGATTTCCTGGATAGTAGTCCTCCTGGATCTAAAGTATGACGAGTCTTCATTAAAGATTACATATCTACTGATGTCAATCTTCTTGAGTCTTGGGAAGTATATTCGGTAGTCCTTTTATGTATCAATGTATCCTACAAATATGCCCTTCCTCCCAGAAGGATCGATCTTGGTCCTTTTCTCCTTTGGGATATGTATGTACACCGAGAAACCAAATATTCTTAGATGGCTAAATTTTGGTTTCTCTCCTGAAAAATATTCTTCAAGAGTCTTGTTGTCAAGTACTTGATGCAGAGTACGGTTATGTACATACACAATTGCTCTTGTTGCCTCCGCCCAAAGGTGCATAGGAAGATCCCAGTCATGCAGCATAGCTTTCTCTTCCTCCATGATGGTTCATTTTTTTTGTTATGCAACCCCATTCTATGTCAGGTCCTAAATTTTTCATTGGGTCACAATGGCCTAATCACATTTTCCATATTCATGAGAGTTTTTAAAATTGATGCCAAGTATGAAAATTACTAGTTTCCTAGGTTGGGGATGGAAGCTTTGGGATTTGGAGTAAGGGGTACAATAAATTATGTTAAGACATTATAATGGGATAAATATTTAATAATGTATCTTATTAAATAAATACAATATAAAATTGAAGTGGAAACAAAGCATGGATACACATGGAGACTATGGGGCCCACATAAGCTAGAAAATTGGTGCCATATGGCATCCTCCTCTTCAAATTTCAAATCCATGGGAATAATAAAGGTTCTTGGATGATTTATATGGCTAATACACTTGTCCATATGCTTCATAGGTCGAATTTAGGATTAAATGTAACTTACATGGGAAAGAAAGAGTCATTTTGGAGCTAGTGAGACACTTGGACTAGATTCCCATCTCTATGACAACAATGATGAAGATGCTATGACACAAATAAAATATGAAGGATTAAATCTGATAAATATGACATTTCAGGTTGAAATATACCATCCAAGAGAGCTCTCATGTGATTTTGGGAAACTCAATGGGCTCCTACTCAAATTTGGGGAAGATGGAAGGCTAGGAAAGAGGGGACACATGTCAATTCATGAGGACACACCCTAATTAAACTTGGATTGAGTTTGTGGATGAATTGGGAACCTTATAAGGCTAATTAAGTTTATAAAATATAGGAATAAACCAAGAGAATGGCTTTTGATCATTTGTGAATTGTGAGAGCTAGTGGATGACTAGTTTTCTTGCCTTAGCCAATTTCGAGGGTGAAAGATTCCCATACAAGTTGGTGTTTGGAGATGCCACCTAGGTATTTAATGGAGATTTAATGAAGTATTATTTTCAGTTTTAAGCTACATTAAATCATATGTATTTTTCTATTGCAGTACTCTCTCTCAACTATTTCCAGTTTTCACACCATATTCATGCCAATAGAGGGATTGCGCTTTGGGTGAGCTATTGATATCTTTGGGGAGTATTATTCCCATTATATTATATTATTATTTATATTCTGTTTATTTCACATTCATAATAATATCAGGTCGAAATATCCAAAATAATTCATGTAAAAATGTTGAACAATGAAGAAATAATGTCATTTCGCCACTATCTTATTGTGAACCATTGTAATGCTGACGATTTTGAATTGGGACAGACTTTAATTTTGCATTTATTATTGAAATCAGTTAAATATTATATTTTCTTAATTATCAAAATGTTTCAAGTCAATATTACCAATATTTGTATCTCAAAATGACTTTTAATGAGCAAACAATGACCATTTCCACTCTATTTTGATATATGCCATGGTAATGCTTATTATTTGGAATGGAGGAATGTATATATGATAAATGTATGATGTATGGAATTTAATTAATGTTTATTTAAATTCTAATTTTCTGTACTTAAGCATTGGAATCCATTTTACTCATTTTTATTGCATTGGGAGAAACTTTGGTGCATTTTCCCCAAGGGTCGAAATTGTGACTTGGGAGTTGTTTTGGAAAGAGTCATAACAGCCTGTATAAACTGAACCATGATGCATATGAGAATTTGAAAAGATACCTTACACATCCCAATTCTCTTTTCATAATTTAGAGTGAATTTGGGATCATTTGAGAATCCATTTTCGAGAATTACCGAGGGGGAATTGGAGCCCCAATTTGCTAGTAAAGTCTCCTACTTTGAACAGAACATTAAACAAGTTTGAAGAAGTAATTGGCGGGTCAAAAAAAATCCATGAACATCATATTTAATTTCTAAATCATTCATGTACCTTCATATAAAATTTTGAAGCGATTGGGCCAATTTGGAGGTCTAGACCTCAAAACTAGTTAAGCTCGAAATTGGGGGAAAAGTGGAAAAATTGGTCATTTAATAAAATTTCAAAAAGGGAAATTACAAATGGTATGAGAGCATGATATTGGAACCTGATTTGGTATGATATTTATGAGGACAATAATTCAGGGACCACCATTATATATTGAAACCAAAAGTGCTTTTGTTGAAGAGGAAACTATGACTAGGGATGAAAAGGGAACCTCAGATGATGGTGAGGAGCTTATAAAAATTATGGAAACTATCTTTGAAGATATGAAAAAGAATATTATGAAAGAATTCAAATTGTTGGCTATCCAAATTTAGAAAATATATATTGATTTTAAGAAAACCAAGGGGGAAAATGCATCAACTTGCTTGAAGGAGCAAAAGGAGGAGACCCATGAACCACCTAGTTTTGAAATAGGTGAAGTAGAAGAAGTAGTACATGAAGAGGATTGAAATTCACTCCCAAGTGACTCTGAAAAATATGAAAATACATCACAAGATTATGAATAAGTTTCTATTGAAAATACTGAAGATCATTTCGAGACACATTCTACCTTGGAAATGAAACAAAGAGCATCTACTGATGCATTCTTGAACTATGAAGGAGTACCTACTAATGGGTGCTCACAACTCTTTATTGGTGACATAGAGATGAGATTTAAAAATGTTGTTTCAAGCCAAATTTATAGTAAACATGAAAATGAATACCTTGTAGCATTTGAAGAAGAAACAAGATCAACTTCCCCATCACCACTTGAGATTCATGAAGTTGGTCCAAGAAAGAAAGAAGAAGATGAGGATATTAATTTTATGCAAGACACTTGTTTTTCCTCCTATGCTTTAGATTGTCAAATGGTAGATTGTTTGCAGGATTCTCATGACATGGTGGATCATGAGAAATGTGGAAATTTGAATGTGCATGATGTGTTTTAATATCATATTGATGGTATTCAATCACTAGTTGTGGTGGAAGAGGAACTCGAGTTGCCTCTTGAAGATGGGTGCACACTTTTTGAAGAAGGGCATGACTCCACTACCTTGGAACCAACCTATGGGGAACGTTTTTCAATTTTAATGGAGGTACATAATCCTACCCCTATGGATCCTTCACTTAGACATACACACCATATGTCAAATTTTGGATTAAACGTAACTTACATGGCAAAGGAAGAGTCATTTTGGAGCTAGTGAGACACTTGGACTAGATTCCCTAGCTCTATGACAACAATGATGAAGATTCTATGACACCTATGACAAAAATCAGATATGAAGGATGGAATATAACATATCTGACATGTCAAGTCGAAATATACCACTACTACATTTCGACCAAAAATCCGACGGCCGTATTGTCAGATTTTCGACACTTCCCTGTCGCATGTATGATACTATGATTTTTTTTAAGCGTCGGTGGATTGGCGTCGGTTATCTGACATCTTTCCAATCTGTCGGTTAAGCGACAGCTCAGTTTACTGTCGGTTAAATCTAAATCGTCGGTTCTCCAATAGCTAAGTTTACCTGCATCCGTCGCTTAAGCGACGCTTTTTGAAATTTAAAAAAAAAAAAAATTGTCTGCATCCGTCGCTTAAGCAATGCTTTCTGAAATTTAAAAAAAAAATGCCTGCATCCGTCGCTTAAGCGACGCTTTTTGAAATTAAAAAAAAATAAAAATGCCTGCAGTCGTTGCTTTAGCGACGGATTTTGAAATTTAAAAAAAAAAATTACCTGGAGTAGTATGGAGTACTATGAGCTAACCTTTCTCTGATATTATGCTCACTAACTTGGTTCAGTACTTTCTACAAGTTGATGGTGAAATATGAAGTAATAGATATGGAGAAGGTGTTGCAAGGAATGTCAGATATAGATAGATATTGTGCAGAAGAAATGCATACAACATTCTATTTGTTTCAGACGATTCCCACAAAAGGAGTGATAGAAGTCAGACTAGAGGACATTGTCACTATTACCAGGACATTGTCGGTAATCCAACAGGCTGTGCAAGTCCCCAGTTTGATTCCCACAGGATCAAGTGCACTAAATCTACACTGCCCACTTTACTCTAGGTTACCATCATAGGAATAACGTGCCCGAGGTTTCCTGGTGAGTTACTTATAAGGAAAAAATATATACAAGTGTTGTTGATATAGCTAGGACTAGGCTTAGATTTAATTTATTAGCAAACAATAAGTACAAGCCCAGAAAAATTTGCTACAGGGAGCAAACAAATAGTGATACATTGATGTTGAGCCCCATGAGCATCATAAAATGGATGAAATATATCATTCCATTCAATTGACTGGCAGTTTAAAAGCTTGCTGCATTTCTGTGAGATCCAAGAACTGAAGATTAATTTCATTTTCAGAAAACTACTTTAAAAGCAGAAAAATTCAGAATACTACATTCATTTCATAATACTGACCTGTCCCAAAGATGACTCCATCTCTTCCCTTGTTAGCTCAATTATAACGTCATATTTCTCTACAGTACCTTCTGAGACCTGAAAAAGTAATTTCAATAAGCCCCAATATCAAGAACAAAAGAAAATAATTTTTGAAGTTCATCCAAAACCTTAGCATCTTACAGTCATCATATTTTCTGTCTGCGAAGAAGACTCAGACTACTGAAGCACTTTATTTTCTAGAGGCTTGCTTGATCCTGTAAGGCATTAGCTATATATAAATACATAGAATATATGCCTCGATGTTGAGAAAATAATGTTAGGATGGCTATACCCTCTACTTTGTTAGGTGTACTGTAAGAAATGGTATGGACGATAACTTTAAAGAAGCATGCCTGCAAAGAGCATAAATTAGATAAATTCTTTAAATTACCGTCAGTTATGCAAGGTGCTGAAGATGAGCTAGCTGAACCAGGCTCCACCATACGAAGCCCAGTGATAATCTCATACAACAAACTCTGCAAAATTCACCAAAATCTCACAAGAAATATATAACAAGTCAACCACACCTTTAGTTTGTCTTAAGAATACCCCTCCTTATTTAGGAATATTCATGAATTATATTCTGCTTAAAATCCTCAAATTCTGAACCTATCAATTCCAGACCTTTATTTTATTCTCATTTTAACACTATGCTACCTTGAGTGGAGAAACAAGTACATGCTTCATAAATGGTAGGGCATTTAGTAAACAATACATATTTTGGAAAAGGCACTTTCAATTTTCAGGAAATGGGGAAACAATGCAGTCACATAAAACATCAAAAAAAGCAATTCACAATGAACACAGTATGAATACACAAAATTTTACTGTATATATCAGACAATATTATATCACAAGGTGATTACATCTAACAGATTAGGCCTTGTCCATACATAAACAACAATTAAGTTTTAATAAAATTTATAAAAAAAGCAAAAAACTGAGAACACAACTCACAGGGTTTTACAACAATATAAATAAATAAAGAAGACCTGACAGGGTTTTACATAACAAGAAGGAAAAGTGTTTTCATATTTCAATTTGCTGGGATTTTTTCTTTGGGTTTTGATATTAATTTCTTTGTTTTAGCTTTTAATGTATGGGGCCCACCCAAGCGTTACTAAAATGGAAAAATCCGTGTTGTTTGGAAACAAGATTTCCCAGACCCCTCTATGGAGTTTCTTCTCTGTTTCCATACACAACATATTTCCTATAATAAATATTATAAAGGGTAGAATTTTTAGATACACAATACCGACCCCTTCAGTTATTATTGTTGTCATAAAAATTCCTATCACCCATTTACTCTCAGTAATAAGAAGCAAGGTATACCCCCCTCACATGCACATTACTTAGTATTGAATGTGGAAAATATTAAACTCTTTGAATGTTCCATGCCAAAATATGTTATGGAGAATTCTCCCTTGTGGAAAGGTGATACCTCCATTGGATCCTTTCCTTGATCCAAGACAGATAGAGGTGTAGAAAACTATGATTTCACCCACTAGATCGAATAATTCATTCACTATATCTAACAATTAACTCACACACAAGATATGAAGTGATACTGAAGATATATTTACACACCTTAACATATGTGAGGTCTTTGGTGAAGATCAATCCTAATTGCTTCAAATTTGATAGACTTGGATCCAACTCCACTTTCTAGTACCATACACACAAACAGAGGCAAGTAACCTTTTTTAAAACCATTATAAAGTATATAAAAATGCATGTAAATGACATAAAACATGTAGATATAAGAAATATATATCTAGATCTAATCTGATTTACTCAATAACAACCAAACCCACCATAGACATCACATTAAACATATAGATGTGAATCACACACATTCATAAACACCATAATGTGGAGATAGAGAGGAGGATAGAATTATAGTGTAATAAATAAATATCTTTGGGAGGAAGGTTAACACTTCTCAAAAGTGTTGAGAAAGCACAACACCATTCTTTTGGATATATTTGGCTTACATTCCTCAGCTCAGGAAACACTTGACAAATACTAAAAATAAAAATGATTCATTTGCCACAGCTTCTGGGAATATATAGGCATTTGGCAAGTGAACTCGGGTTGACTGAGTTTGACCGGAGTCTAACACAGTCAACACAAATTTGACTCACCTTGAATCAGTTTTGCTTATTTTGCTTGGGAGCAAGTCAAACATGTAAGTCTGGTATGCCAACTTCAACCCTTAACCCGAGAAGATTAGGTATCATATATTGTATAGTTAGGTTACATCATATATGACCAGATATTTAATTTTATACCATTAAGGAGCATGTTGAAAAGCCTTTCGAGAAAGCAAGGCAATTAAAAAGTTCTCAGCATATTAAAGGAAGTATGGGACCTCATTGTACTAGTCACCTTTGTGACTAAGTATTAAGCAACTAAACATAATATTTATAAAATACTAGATACAGATATCTAGTTTTCCTTGAATAAGAATTCACATGAAAATATGAAAAGAGTCAAATTATTTTTGAAGATGCAATAGATGGCCACCAAACTCTACCTCAACAATGATCTAAGGAACTAATCACCAACAATGGATCATCAGGCACCACATAATAGCAGTGTGTGAGATTTGACAATGACTTCCAACTCTTCAATAATCTTGTCAAGTCCCTTTTGAAACAATTCATCAGGGCTAACCTAGCCCAGAGCTTGCAATGACTCACTGAACCTCAGCAAAAACCAAAATATAAAAGCCACAAGGGTTAGCTCAATCAAGCAATGCATCCAACCAAGGCATGCTGCCAACGGGGACGCTATTATGGCTGGCATTTGAGCTTCCCTCCATCTCGATAGTCCAGGTAAGTGGGGGGGAATCTAACAATGTTTTCCTTGGAAAAATGAATGAACTATATAAATAACATATTGTGGCTTTCATAAAATCATTGACTATGATCATTTCCTACAGACATCAATTAGATGACTGAAGATAGCAATTGTAGGAAATGTGTGGCCTCACATACAGAAAGCCAACGTTAAATGTGAAAATCAAGCATCTTAGACTTACTACAATGCAAAGAAAGATCACCTGATTAATATGACCATACTAATGAAAACATAAATTGTGTATTAAATTTATGCAAAAGATTTGACAATCATATCCCATGACTATCTATAGCCAAAATAGAAGTTAAAACTTCACTTAAAGAAGAATATTCTTTGTTCATCATCACATCGCAGCAGATACAAAAATATATAAAACAAGATAGATTTACGCAGAATATACATGTAGATCACCTTTTCTTTTTCTCTGTTGTTGTTTTTGTTTGTCTCACAGTGGATCTTCCTCTTACTGTAGAATTCCTCCCTAAATGATTCTGCCTCATCCATAATTTGATGCAACCTCTCCTTCTCACTTCTCTCCTTTTCTTCAAGTCAGATTGCATTTTGACTGCATGCCAAAAAAAATCCACAAAAGCGAGAGTATAGATTCAGAAGCAAATTTGTTTCAATTCAACATGTTACTAAAAACAGACTATGATAAAGAGAACCTATGATAAAGAGAACAGACTATGGAAATATCAAGTTGCAATATTTGCACGGAGTAGAGGGTCCATTGAGCACAGGTTATCAACATTCTATGTAGATCTCAGAATCCAGGTATATCAATTTAGGGATTAATTTAGGCTTAGTGCTTCACAAAAAAGATGAAATACCTGAATAAAAACACTATCGTTTACAGTCAACTATTCTCTTTTCAATCCTGCTGGGACCCCGAAACACTTTTGCAAAATTAGGTGTGGCAAATGGGAAAACTTTCCACAATTCAGGTATTATCAATAAAGTATATTATAATTCCTTTGTTTAAGATTTAGTTAGCAGGGAACATCATAAGACAAAGATTCAATAACATTAGGAGGATACATGATGAAAAATACTAGAAGGGCCTCAAAATATAGGCTCTATGATATTTTTGCGTGCTCCCACAGTTTGTGAGGATGCAAATTCAATTGGTAAAGCACTGAGGTGTTGATACTGCTACACCCAAGAGACCAAGTAATTATCATACTGAATATATCCATAACAAGCTAGAGTCAATCTAACATAAATTGATCAATTTTTAACAGTAACAGTTGTACGAAAGTAGGGCTTGTGCATATTCATAAAGACAATGGTGGAAAATTTGTTTAAAATGTCGCAGCATACATCTATCACATCTTTATCTCATGCTTCATTACAATTTATAGCACCCCTAGGCAGTTACCATGGTTTAAACTTTAAACAACAACCCATAACCTCAACATCTAAATGTTAAGCTGGTTTGGTTAGTGATCACATGTCACTAATATATAAAGTGACCCTTTTTCAAATATTTAAGTCTTCTAAACATTGGAATGTAACACAGAAATAATACTCATCTTTTTCAACCATATAAATTGGTGGTCACCAGTTCTCTAGGATGTATTCAACTTCTTTTCATCTTCAAATCAGGGTTCCTCTATGAGGTTGCCAACCCCCTCATTTTGAAGACAAAGTTATACTAAACAACATATTTCTACATACTTTTT
>LPNX010923340.1:233460-264065 GCA_001517045.1 Pseudotsuga menziesii
AATCAATTTTTTTCTAGGTAGGATAGTTTCCACTCACTCAAGTCGTCGTCGCTTAAGTGGCGCTTATGAGGCTATCCGTTGCTTAAGCGACGCTTATGAGACTAGTCGTCGCTTAAGCGATGCTTATGGCCACATTTTCAAAAAAAAAATTTATCTTTGTGATTTTTGGTAGGTTTAAAAAAGGAAATCCATGCGCCGTCGGATTTTGGATCGAAATGTAGTAGTGTACCATCCAAGAGAGCTCTCATGTGAGTTTGGGAAGCTCAATGGGCTCCTACTCAAATTTGGGGATGGTGGAGGGCTAGGAAAGAGGGGACACATGTCAATACACACCCTAATTCGACTTGGATTGAGTTTGTGGATGTATTGGGAACCTTAGAAGGATAATTAATTTTATAAAATAAAGGAAGCAACCAAGAGAATGTATTTTTATCATTTGTGAATTGTGAGAGCTAGTGGATGACTAGTTTTCTTGCCTTGGCCAATTTTGAGGGTGAAATATTTCCATCCAAGTTGGTGTTTGGAGAGCCCAATTAGGTCTTTCATGGAGATTTAATGGAGTCTTATTTTTAGTTTTAAGCTATAGGAAATCATGTGGATTCTTCTATTGCAACAATCTCTCTCAACTATTTCCAGTTTTCACACCACATTCATGCCAATGGAGGGATTGCGCTTTGGGTGCGCTATTGATCCATTTGGGGAAGATTCTAATGTCCATTATTTTATGTTCTGATGTAAATGATCTATATTTCAAGTTCATAAGAGTCTCAGGTCTAAATTCCAAAATATTTCATGTAAAAATGTTAAATAGTGAAGAAATAGTGCCATTTCCCCACTATCTTGTTGTGCACCATTGTAATTCTAATGATTTTGAATTGGGAGAGGATTTCATTGTAAATTTTAGATTGTAATCAGTTCAATATGCTATGTTCTTCATTCTTAAAAAATTTCAAGTCGAAATTACCAAGGGTTGTATGTCAAAATGACTTTTAATGAGCAAACAATGACCATTTCCACTCTACATTGATGTATGATATGATAATGTTGATTATTTCGAATAGGATAATGTCTATATGATAAATTTGTGAAAAATAATAAGGAAAATCCTCAGAATCTAGCTATCATATGATTATATGTGCCTCTTTTTGGGTTTGTTGAAATTCCATTTTACACCCTTTAGTTCATGCTTCTAATGGATTTTTCCATCTACAATTTTTTCTTCTATAGCATTAAGTTGCACTTTTCAATACTAATTGCATGACAAGTTGGTTGCACATTATGAAATTTCAATATTTCAACACTCCTACTTCATCTCATCACTATATACTATCAGGAGTATATAAGTTCCCTCTCCCTCTCACATATCCATAAAAATTTCTTCCGAGTCTTTAATTTGGAAGATCTTATATTTCAAGAGTGTAGAATATCTTGAAGAAATTGTTGTAAACTCAAACAATAAAGAATCTATCATAAGTAGCTCACTGCCTCTTTTGAAAAATTTCATGGAGATATTGATTGGTATTTTAGAAATTAGTTATGCAGTTCTTTCTGTAGGTTATTCTTCACATTATGAAGGTGCTTTAAAGCTTAAAATATTAGTGGATTTTTAGTTACCAATAACTCCCCATGTTCATCACTTTTTCCCAAGCACACCATCTCTAGACCCACCTCTAACTATGTTAGTTTTTCTTTAGACCTGATTAGATTACCTAGGATCTTTATCTGAAAGAATAACAAGATGCATGAGATATAAAAGATACATGAGACACAAATATTTCCACAGGGGAAACCATAAAGCAGAAAACCCTAAAAACTTCCTCAGAATAGTAAGATGATTAAAATCAATAATAAAAAGTATTTAGCAACTATCTATCTCTCCTCCTCTGTATGTGTTGGAGTAGGGTCCTGCAGCTACAAAAGAAGCTGCTAGTTTTGGTGGAAAGATAAGTTTTGGCGGAAAGAAGTTAAGACAGAGCTACGACGCCGTAGCACGTTTCCAGCTGGAGAGCAGAGCCGGAAACCATGAATTTTAAGATAGAAAAGTCAAGAAGGCAACGGTACCTGAGCGGCCGAGAAGAGAGAGCTCACAGGAGGGCTCGCGACCCTCATAAAGGAGAAGGAGCAACGAGGCTGAAGCATTGAAGGTGAAGGACAGAAAAGCGAAGCGGTGCATAGTACCCATGATCAGTGCAGGCAAGCATGGAAGACTGCAGAGAGCTATGGTGTGACGAAAAGCAGCTACCTCAAGTACAGATATGGCCGACTGTCACTAGTTAGGTTTTGGGTTACTGTTGGGACATGCCCACAGTGTTGTAATGGCAAGACCTTCGGGCTGCCTATATAAGAATATATTTTGTATTGTAAAAGGGTTGGTTAGTTAGTTGGTCGGTTGGTTAGTTGGGTCATTCAGTTGTTAATAGTAGTTTGTAGATTGTTAGACTGTTGTAAAAGCCTAGCTCTGGTTCTATTACTAGCGGTAGCAATCTTACGGTAACCAGTAGCTGGCTTATAGAATATGTATGTAAAGATCCACAGGGATCGATAGAGAGGGAAGAGTATATTGTAAAAGAGTAATATAGAAGAGAAAAGAGATCTGAGAGAGGAGATATTAAGCTACATATGCGGTGCAGCAGAACTGTGTTTTACCTTCCCCTGAGCTATAATAGAGAAACACAGTTATGTGGACGTAACTCCCATCCTGGGGGTGAACCACGTAAAACCTGCGTGTTTTGTGTTGAATGCATGTGATTGTATTTGCTTACTGTTATGTATTATTTTGCACAAGATTGTGGTTTACAGTTGATGAATGAATGTGTTAATCAGTTCATAGCAAATATAGAAGGATAAACATAAGTTAAAGTCTTTGGCATGCTGTATACGGTTCATTTATGCTTTGTGCAAGACAGTCTCTATTGCAGTATTGAATAGCCTTGTATGTTAAGTCTCACACGTCGACATGAGCCTCGCTAAGTGCGGTAAACCGCAGAGGTAGGATATCACAAAGAGGTGATATCGCACCAGCAGAGGAGCTGCGGTGCGTGATACCACATGTTAAGGGCATAGCGCGAGTAGGAAGTTGCGTGTCGTACGGTGCGCGGCGATGCGATAAGGTTGGAGATATCGCAAGTTGGGGAAAGTGCGCGCCACAGGGAAGGATCGTGCAGCGGTATAAAGGAATATCCTGTGGCTAGGAGAGCTGCGAGTCGAGGAAATCGCACGATGCGAGCAGGAGATCGCACGACGCACAGAGGAGAGACCGCAACTAGGGGGGCTGCGAGCACCAGTGGGATTGCCTCAGAACCCGGTCCAAGACACTTGAGTCCTTGGCCAACCCATTAGAGTCACTTCAGGTGAGACTTCAGGCCGCTTTGCGGTCTATCGTCGAAAGGGCCAGTGATCTAGGGGTGTTGTTGGTTGATTATAGTAAACCCGGGTCTGCCCAAAGCAGCCAACAAATGGTTCCGTTGCCGGTTTTGAACAACTGAGCGCTAATGTTCTGTTGGCATCCCACCAGAGAAGAGTTTCACCAGTGGCTAGATTCAAACCTAAGGGAGTTTGCCCAGAAAGAAAATCGGAGCCCCAAACTGAGCACAGAGGCCTGGTTAGAAAAGCATATCGCTTCAGATATACACGCTTTATTCTTTGCGACCTATGGAAACGAGATTTTCGACTGGCTATCCAAGTTGACAGATAGGAACATATTCAAGAAGAAAAGAAACATTGTTTGGACACTGGAGCTGATTCAGACCCTGCAGAACCTCGACAATTCCCTGACGAGAGCAGTAGACTTCTGGCTTGTGAGCATGCTAGGAGGATTTGTAACAGAATTTGCAGTTGACCAGAGGAAAAGCTTCAGCGAGGCCGAGCGATATATCTTCAAAGGATATCGTGGTAAGTACCTAAAGTCTCTAAACTTGTCCATTAAGATGATGCTACATGAAAAAGGAGTAATGGACATGGTTTCAGATGAATAAGTAAAGATAGTAATGTCACAAGAGTTTGAAAGTGATTTTGATGACATTGGATGCACACGTAGTGGCAAGAAATATAAAGTAACTTTCAGATCTCCTATATTTGGAGATAGTTCAGACAATATTAGGCAACCAAGTCCTAGTACCACAGAAGAACCAGAGGGGGGTATCCCTTACCAGCCCTACACCCCACAGAAACATACCGGGACTCAGAGTAATCCCGTAGGTACTCCATCCAGTAGCTCACAGACAGTACCTACCGTCGCTACATCATCTTCACCTACACCGCTGAGTGGTAGTAATCCAGTCAATCAGAACCCACCCCAGAGAAATAGAATGGGAGATGATATGAAGCTACCTACCTTTAAGGGTACAGGAGTAGAGGACCCGAAACAACATTGGTTCCTATGCGAAGCCATGTGGACCATTAAAACAATCAATGACGATAACCTTAAACTTGTACAGTTGGTCACTACACTCAGAGATCGAGCTTTAACATGGTACATAAAGTATACCACTCTACCTAAGACACTTTCCAAATTCAAGAATGCCATGATTAAAGAGTTCAAGAAGCCTAAGTCTGAATCTCAGTGCATAACAGAGCTCAAGGATATTAAGCAGCTACCATCAGAATCAGTATGGGACTTTGACCATAAATTCAAAGCCCTTATAGACCAAGTAAGTTTTGACTTTGCGCCGGAGCAGCATAAGGAATGGTTTATTGCAGCGTTGCTCCCTCACATCAGAGTGCCATTAATGCAGCAGAAACTCCAGATGCAGGATGACGCGTTGGAGATGGCGATGAAGCTAGAAGCTTCACCTTTAGCAGAAACCAGTGCAGGCATGACAACTCTACAGAACCAGTTGGCCAATCTCACGTTACAGATACACGAACTTAAGAAAGGAAAAGAGGTTATGCAAGACATATGGTGCTTACAATGTAGAGCACAGGGTCATATCAAAGATAACTGTCCAGTCTTCGCAGAATATCTAGCGTCAGGGGCTCCTAACCCCTTACCACGAACGCAAGGGCCATGGTGTGAAATATGCAAAACACAAGGACACCCACCTCAACAATGCCCCTTGCTTCAGAAGTATGTGCAGACACCTAAGAACCTATACTGTATCTTCTGCAGTTCTGTCGGACATGATGAACATAATTGCCAAGCGTATGATCTCATGTTAGATAGAAAACATGACGCATATAGAGTCCAGGCAGAAACACAGGGTCCAGCAGCAGGACCACAGCCTGATCCGACGTATGGTGGCCGTGGAGGAGGATTCCGAGGACGAGGCTGTGGAGGAGGCTTTGCAAGAGGAGAAGGTTTTGGCCGTGGTCACGGACCAATCACTTGTTATAACTGTGGAGTTGTAGGACACTATGCTAGGCACTGTCAGAGCCCCACTACTACTTGTAATTACTGCAAATCTTATGATCATACCATAGAGGAGTGCCCTACCTTGATAGCTAAGATCAAAGATGCTAAGCCAGCGGTACACCAGAATGTCTAGCTTATTGTTGCTGAGCAGGTAGAGCCAGAACCAAGAGTCAATATTGTGACTCGTAGCAGTGCTTCCACCAGTGGGACATCGTAGGAGACATGAAAGAATACAAGTCAGGAGTGGGTGCGCAGAGCTCCTAGTAAAGCAACAGCACTCGACCTACAGAAGAATAAAGAGACATTTCATGAAGCTAAGGCTTCCTTCTAGGAACCTACACAATCAAGATCGTAGGTACCGCTGTCTCAGGATGTACCGCAGCAAGTACCTTGTGTCAATAACCTAGACCAGATACCGCAGGCTACCACATCGGGAAGATGCGACGAGGATGAATCGACAGGAAATGTACAATCCTTCCTGTGCAGTTGTTTGAAGCTCTTGAGAAATGAAAAATCTATCGGTGAGCTACAGCGCATCATAGATCAGTGTCAACAACCTTCTCTATCGGACAGTGCACACCGCTCTGTTCATAATATTACAGGACATACAAGGACCGGAAGGGAGATGAAACTCACAGCACAGATTGGAGAGTTCGAAATGGACGAAGTCATCTTAGATCTGGGATCAGAGGTAAATGTTCTAACTAAGCAGACATGGGAACAGATGGGTAGCCCTCAGTTAGCCATATCACCTATCCACCTGAGACTAGCTAATCAGCAGCGAGTATCACCATTAGGTCGACTGCCGCAGGTGCTAGTTGACATTGACGGAGTTCATACTTTTGTGGACTTCGAGGTTATAGAAATCATTGGTGACATTTGACCATATCCACAACTATTAAGTATTGATTGGGCGATTGGTAGCAAGGCTGTCATCGACCTAAAGAGAAGACAAATGACCTTTGAGGATGCGTAGATCCGGGTCATCACCCCGCTAGATCCTTACCAAGGTCCTAGATATATCGAACCTATCCGAGCAGAGGAGGAGGCACATAACATGGATAGTCTCTACCAGATGACTGCGAACTAGAGTGACTACATCAATCCAACAGCAGAAGGGAACATTAGTTGGTGATGCGACAGCTAATGCGCATCGGATTCCAATATTGGTCTAGAGAACTGGCAGAACAAACTTTACGAAGTCTCAGCACGCAGATGTGCGTTTATGAGTAGATCACTACGATGGATTGGCGCGGAGACCACTGAGATTCCATCGTATCATGGTCTAACAGATATTTAGGAATTCCTTGAGCAGTTTAAGCAACAGATGCCTTACGAGCAGAGGATCGCAGCTATGGACCTTGCAGTACGAGCCACACCTGCAAGATGGTGGTACGCGCATGAAGAAAATATCGCATCATGGGATGATATTAAAAGATTGATGGCCATCAGATTTTTGGTCGACAAAGAGTATGTCCCATAGAAGTACACAGGAGAAACTGACCCCAGGGCACACATTCAGACATGTGAATAGAACTAGTCGGACATTCCAGAGGATGAATGGGTTCACAGGTTCATTCACACATTGGACACAGTTCCAAGGAATTGGTACACAGAGACCGAGTTGCGCAAGGGGACGACCACATGGTCACTTATGACAGACAGTTTCCTACTGACCTTCGCATTTGAATCAGAACATCCAAGTGTTTCTCAGGCCCTAGACATAATCAAGATCAAGATATTCGAGGACTGTACCATCTCAGTGCAGGCTCAACCTGAGTGGGCCATTCAGTTGCAAGACGCGCTTGAGTGCTATAAATTCACAGCAAAGCCAGACAATGAAGATAAGGATGAGGATGAGGATCCTCGCAACACCAACATTCCGGATTCAGAGGGACTCGTGATGTTGGGGGATCACAGTTAGAGATTCCAGCAATCACCGAACCTATCAAGATTAAAAAGATCAATATTGGCACAGATGCAGAACCTAAGTTTGCCTCTATTGGAGACTATTGGAATGATAAAATAGTCGGACAGATTGCCGAATTGTTACATGACTATCAGGACCTATTTCCCACCAAGTTCACAGAGATGAAGGGAATAGTTGGAGACCTGGGAGTTATGAGGATACCATTGAAGGAGGATGCTAGACCAATTAAGCAGCGCCCATATAGATTGAACCCATGCTACAAAGAAAAAGTAAAGGACGAAATCGATAATATGCTAGCAGCAGGCATCATTGAGCTGGTAGAAGAAAGCAAATGGGTTAGCCCCATGGTTGTCCAAGAAAAGAAAACAAAAGGATACATCAGGATCTGTGTCGATCTACGCAAGCTCAATGATGCATCGCTTCACGATCCCTTTCCGACACCGTTCACTGATGAGGTATTAGACAACATGGGAGGACAGGAGGTCTACTCCTTCACTCATGGTTTTTCAGGATACCATCAGATCATAATACATCCAGAAGATCGGTCCAAAGCCACCTTTGCAATAGAATGGGGCTCGTTCCAGTATACGGTAATGCCCTTTGGTCTTAAGAATGCACCAGCTATATTTTCTAGAGTAGTAGTTGCTGTATTTAAAGAATACATTCATAAATTCTTAGAAGTATATTTTAATGATTGGACTGTATTCGGACTAATTGACAAGCATATAGGAGACTTAAGACTGATGTTAGAGAGATGTAGGCAGTACCAGATTTCTCTGAACTTGAAGAAATGTATATTTTGTGCACCATTTGGTATTCTGTTGGGTCACATTGTTTGCAGACAAGGCTTGATGGTAGATCCTGTGAAGATTGCCATCATTGTAAACCTTCCAGCACCCAATTCAGTCAAGCAACTGAGGACAGTACTTGGTCATACCGGGTATTACAGAAAGTTCATCAAGGGCTATGCAAAGATTACAGCACCAATGGAGAAATTGCTCAAGAAAGATGTAAAATTCCTATGGAACAAGGAATGTCAGCAGAGTCTAGACATGCTTAAAGAGAAAATGGTTACAGCACCCATCTTAGTATTTTCCGACTGGACTAAGCCATTTCATGTACATGTGGATGCATCTGGCATCGCATTAGGGGTTGTTTTAACACAACCAGGAGAAGGAGACATTGACCAACCCATCGCATATTCCAGTAGAAAGCTCTCGACAGTAGAAAGGAACTACACCACAACTGAAAGGGAAGGCTTAGCTATGGTGTATGCGCTCCAGAAGTTTAGGAACTACCTGTTGGGGGCCCCATTCAAGATGTTTACTGACCATTCTGCGTTAAAGTATTTGGTCAATAAGCCAGTGTTAGGGGGGAGAATCTGTAGATGGTTACTCCTCTTTCAGGAGTATGATTTTGAAATCATTGTGAAACTAGGAAGACTGAATGCAGGACCTGATCATTTATCGCGGATAGACTCAGGAGAAGAGCCAAGTAACCTAGATGAGAATCTACTGGATGCGCCGTTGTTCGCTATCCAGATCGCAGATGAATACTATGCCGATATTATTCAATTTCTCACTACGGGAGTAGCACCTGACGAGTTTACTAAGCAGCAAAAGAAGCAGTTGGTTGTTAAAGTAGTAGAATTCACCCTCATCGCAGGACACCTATACAAGTTAGGCCCGGATGAAGTTTTGCGCAGATGTGTGATGCCGCATGAAAAAGACGCTATTGTCAGAGAGGCACATTCAGGAACCGCAGGAGGTCATTTCGCAGGAAAGCCAACTGCGCAGAAAATCCTAGAGGCAGGATTATGGCGGCCTACGTTGCATAAAGACACCAAGGACTTTTGCAGATGCTGCGATATCTGCCAAAGGGTGGGAAAACCCTCGCAACGCGATGAAATGCCGCTGCGATCGCAGGTCACGCTGCACGCATTTGACAAATGGGCTATAGATTTTGTGGGTCCTATCAACCCACCAGGAAAGCACACCAGTGCAAGATATATTATCACTGGAACAGAGTACCTCACCAGATGGGCAGAGGCCAAAGCAGTAAGAAATTGCGATGCTGCTACAGCTGCACAGTTCCTTTTTGAAAACATCATCAGTAGGTTTGGATGCCCAATAATTTTGATGAGTGATCAAGGCACACATTTCTTGAATATCACTATTGAGGCATTGACAGAAGAATTCCAGATCCATCACCATAAGAGCACTCCCTACCACCCACAGGCTAATGGTACAGTGGAGGCCTTTAATAAGATTTTGGAAAATGCTCTTACTAAGATCTGCAATAGCCAGAGGAATGATTGGGACCTCAGAGTTAATGCTGTATTATGGGCATACAGGACCACATGAAAGAAACTTATGGGACACACACCTTTCAGCTTGGTGTATGGACAGGAGGCTTTTATGCCTATGGAGTATATTCTTCCCAGTTTAAGAATGGCTCAGATTACCGAGATGACCGATAAAGACACAGTCGAGGAAAGGTTAGCACAGTTGCTTACCTTAGAAGAAGAAAGATTCATCACCGGATTCCATCAGAAAGTGGAGAAGGCACGAGAAAAAGCTTGGCATGACAGACACATTAAGAATAAGACTTTCAAGATCGGAGACCTAGTGCTCCTCTATGATAGTAAATTCATTAAGTTTCCAGGGAAGTTCAAGACACATTGGCTAGCGCCATATCAGATACAGCAAGTCACAGAGGGAGGTGCCGTTCAGCTCAGCCAGCTGAATGGGGAGCTTTTGCCCACATGGATTAATGGCAGTAGGCTTAAGCCCTATAGTGATAGCCACCCCACCTCTCAGCCCTATCTTAGCCAGTTTATGGTGGTGCAGATGTCCAGTGTAGTTGAAAGGAGGCATCGCACTGGGAACAAGTCTACACCCAAAAAAATAAAAAAATAAAAAATAAAAAATAATTTTTTTTTAGTTTGTTGCTTTATGCAGGTGATGCGGAGTCGCATCGCAGCAACGCGATGTTTCCCCGTGCCACATACTGAGTTTTGCAACCGACAAAGGCCATTCAAGTCAGCAGCTGACAGGTAGTTAATGAGGTAATGATCCGTATATCTTATCGTAGATTTGGCAGCAGTATAATTAATGTTTCCATATTTGGCAAATCTTCGACGAGACCGATGCCTGTGCACACACGTTCGAGGGAAATTCGATCAGATTTCCACATTTATTAGGGATCGGATGGCAGGTGTGGTCTTGTCCAGGCATTAATGACGACCGACGAGTCTAGTCTAGATGACCGTTGCGTCCGGGATTATCGTATTGGGCATAAAAGCAGCAAGTATTCAAGTGGGACGGTTACATTTTCAGAAAATCCAAGAGACATAGAGTTAAGTCGTTAAGAGTTCTGTGTCCAGAGCTAAGTGGTTACAGAGTGCTGTGATTTTTAAAAGTTGCACCCATTGCACGTCCACCATTTTACACTGAGTGGGTCCTGTCTGAGGACGAGCCTTTAGAAAAAAATTTGAGAAGATTTCAACGTCACGGCCTTGCCCGAGCTATGGCAACGCCACCAAAGAGTACCCCGCCAAGTTCGTCACAGCCCAGACAACAACCACAAACGAGGATCCAATCTCAGGTCAATGATGAATCCGGTTCAGAGCAGGAGGAAGAAGTTCACAGCGGAAAATACTACATGATACCATGAGTCGAAGGCACGCCAGCACCAAAACTTTCTAAGAATGCTAAGTATACTGTTCCCATACCACCCATTGATTCTCGAGTAAAGGAAAATGGAGATCTAGTAGGATATGCTGCTGTTGTTAAATTCATAGATTATAACCTGGCAGAGGGTAAGACATATCCTCAGTTCAATCCGGATAGGTATCTGAAGATTGAGAAGGACATAAGGACAGGGAGAGATGAATGTGTTCCCCTGCCGCATGTTCAGATCCTTGAGCGGTCAGGACTGCTCAATTTGCTGAGATTACCTCATTTTGGACGGGGTGCAGAGGTTAACGCCGTGGTGCGTATTTTACTTTCTTGTGTACACGGAGGGTACCTCTAGCTAGGCAGCAAGGTGGACCTGAACATTGATTTGATACATCGTATCACCGGCCTGTCTAAGACGGGTAGACACCCTGGTATACAGACAGCAGGAAAAATCAAGGACTCCAAGTTACCCCAAGCCCTAGTAACTAAGTATCAGCTACACAGAGGAGGACGAGGTTATGACATTTCAAGCATACCAAATGAGACACTTAGATTCACTGCCAGTCTGCTCGCAGGAAGACTGCTAACCAAGGTTCGACCAAAGGAAGTTACAGGATCCGTAATTCACCTAGCCATACAGGTCATAGAGGGGGAACAGTTCAATTGGTATCTATTCTTATTAAATATGTTGCAAGCAGATTGCTTAGTAGCTAAGGATGAATCCAACCACCCTTTCCATTTTTCATGGTTGCTTATACTTTGCGCATTTGTCGGATGGAAGGAGCCACCCCATACCCAGTTTCCACAGATAGCGGGTGGTGCACCCAGAGGAGTACGCTATGCCAGCTTATGGGAGACCCCCCGCCCAGCCAAGAAAGCGATCAATACGATGGTATTCTAGGACTACTATAAGCTGTTTTTGAAGGTCATTCAAGAGACACCGCGGCTCAGCACGGAGATTGTGGACACATATGATAGCCGGCTTAATTTTATGGCAGATAGCCATTTAATCTATCTGCGGCTGAAAAAGACTAAGCGGGATGATTGGGCTACTGGCTCATTTAGGATGGAAGCTCGGGACATCGAAGGATTCATAAGAGACTTCGATGACCAATGGAAGCAGGAATATGAAGATACCGCACCACTATCATCAGACTCTGAAGACACAGAACACCAGAACAAGGACAAAGACAAAGCAGACATCCAGATGCAATCTTCAACAGAGGAAGCACTACCAGGGGAAAAGAAGAGACCTTCATAGCAAGGGCCACCAGAGACACAGCCGAAGAAGAAACACAAAACCTCAAAGCCAACTTTGAAGACCGCATTGACAGACGACGACTATGAACTCATCGCAACAAGGACATGTGACACATTGAAGGACTCCCTTGATGCGATGAAGGAGTCGTAGGAAAAAAGGCAGAGTGCAGTCGAAAAGAAACTTCTAGACTTAAGAATGATTACAGAGAAGACCGCCAAGATGTACATTCCACTGGAAAAGGTGACCACCGGAGAAACTTCGACATCGTCGATGTCCCGCCAGGGAAGCTTAGCAACAGATCGCCTTAATAATGTGTTAATTCCACCAGGAAGTATCCGATTCCCTCCCACAATGAAGGACCCACCAGTTCAGTTTAGACAATCCATTGAAGTTAACCTTGTAGAGTTTCATATCGACCAGTTGTATATGATCCAGCAGCAGTTAGGTGCAGAGCTCAAGACTAGAGAGCTCGAGACTTACCAGCAGAATACGCAGCTGAAGAAACAGAATGCAGCACTTGCTATCAGTGTTCAGAAAAAGGTAGATGAAGTATGAGCATATGAGGAACGAGAGCAAGATCTTTCTCAAGTTTTGCAGAGCATTGCAGTGGAACTGCCCCAATGTAACATTGAGTTCGCCTTACCAATTTCGCAGAAGCTAAGAAGAGTAGCAGACAGAGCAAAGGATCTGGAAGAAACTGTGGCTAGGATGGATGAAGAAGTGGAGAAGATGAAGGCAGACCACGAAGTGCAGATCACCGAGCTTGAGGCTCGCATACGGGACACCTCCCAGGCAGACCAGAAAGCACGAGTAGAAGCCCTTCGACTCACTTCTGCGCAGATGCAATCTTGCATCGACGAAGCACGATTAGTACTAATCGATGCGACGAACACATGGGCCGAGTTAGATGAGCCACCGGAGAAAGTACAAATCCAGCGAAATATTCAGTAGATAGAGAATACTGCTGCGGCAATGAAAGAAGAAATTAAGGGCTTGGCAGCTCTTCAAAATATTAGGAAGACAAAGGAGATGAACAGTTTGCAGCAGGAAGCGCAGCAATTAAGAACCAAGGAGATGCACATTAATGACCTGCTTCAACCGTATCAAGAGCAAATCGCAGAGATAGTTGATATGGTTGAACAAAAAATGAAGGAGTTCACTACCACCAGGGAGAACACTGACACCACAGAAAACGCCAGTATTAGTCAAGCTTTGCTTGACTCGGCACAAGAGAGTGTCGAGGTGATGAAGAAGGAAGTTGAAGGACTTCGTGACAGGTTACAGAGGGCTTCGCAGGAAGCCAAGGCAAAGCTACAGCAGGAGAAGCCCACTGCAGGTGGCTCGAAGACGAGCCACAAGTAAGTGTTAGGGGACTGTTGGAGTAGGGTCCCGCAGCTATAGAAGAAGCTGCTAGTTTTGGTGGAAAGATAAGTTTTGGCGGAAAGAAGTTAAGACAGAGCTACGACGCCGTAGCACATTTCCAGCTGGAGAGTAGAGCCGGAAACCATGACTTTTAAGATAGAAAAGTCAAGAAGGCAATGGTACCTGAGTGGCCGAGAAGAGAGAGCTCACCCACTACATTGAAGGCAGCGATGGAAGATAGGAGGGCTCAGCGACCCTCATAAAGGAGAAGGAGCAATGAGGCTAAAGCATTGAAGGCGAAGGACAGAAAAGTGAAGCGGTGCATAGTACCCATGATCAGTGCCGGGAAGCATGGAAGACTGGAGAGACCTGTGGTGTGACGGAAAGTGGATACCTCAAGTACAGATATGGTCGACTATCACTAGTTAGGTTTTGGGTTACTGTTGGGACAAGCCCACAGTGTTGTAATGGCAAGACCTTCGGGTTGCCTATATAAGAATATATTTTGTATTGTAAAAGGGTTGGTTAGTTAGTTGGTCGGTTGGTTTGTTGGGTCATTCAGTTGTTAATAGTAGTTTGCAGACTGTTAGACTGTTGTAAAATCCTAGCTCTGGTTCTGTTACTAGCGGTAGCAATCTTACGGTAACCAATAGCTGGCTTATAGAATATGTATGTAAAGATCCACAGGGATCGACAGAGAGGGAAGAGTATATTGTAAAAGAGTAAATAGAAGAGAAAAGAGATCTGAGAGAGGAGATCTTAAGCTGCATATGCGGTGCAGCAGAACTGTGTTTTACCTTCCCCTGAGCTATAATAGAGAAACACAGTTCTGTGGACGTAACTCCCATCCTGGGGGTGAACCACGTAAAACCTACGTGTTTTGTGTTGAATGCATGTGATTGTATTTGCTTACTGTTATGTATTATTTTGCACAAGATTGTGGTTTACAGTTGATGAATGAATGTGTTAATCAGTTCACAGCAAATATAGAAGGATAAACATAAGTTAAAGTCTTTGGCATGCTGTATACGGTTCGTTTATGCTTTGTGCAAGACAGTCTCTATTGCAGTATTGAATAGCCTTGTATGTTAAGTCTCGCACGTCGACACGAGCCTTGCTAAATGTGCTGAACCGCAGAGGTAGGATATCACAGAGAGGTGATATCGCACTGGCAGAGGAGCTGCGGTGCACGATACCGCAGGCTAAGGGCTTAGCGCAAGTAGGAAGTTGTGTGTCGTATGGTGCATTACGATGCGATAAGGTTGGAGATATCGTAAGTCCAGGAAAGTGCGTGCTGTAGGGAAGGATCGCGCAGCGGTATAAAGGAATATCCTGCGGCTAGGAGAGCTGCGAGTCGAGGAAATCGCACGACGCGAGCAGGAGATCTCGCAATGCGCAGAGGAGAGACCGCAGCTAGGGGGTTGCAAGCACTAGTGCGATTGCCTCAGAACGCGGTCCAAGATAGTTGAGTCCTTGGCCAACCCATTAGAGTCACTTCGGGTGAGACTTCAGGCCACTTTGCGGTCTGTCGCCGAAAGGGCCAGTGATCTAGGGGTGTTGTTGGTTGATTATAGTAAACCCGGGTCTGCCCAAAGCAGCCAACAGTATGTCTTTCTCTCTCATGTGAACTTGAGAGTATGAGGTGTGTATAAATGATGGAAAGAGACTCAATATTTATACCCTTTCAAGTCACTTACCAAATATAATATTGGGGCCCACATGTCTTCCCTAACAGGGCCAAATTCTCCCAAAGAGACTTCAAATACACATTACATGATGTTACACTAGGGACTATTGTCCCAAATTGCAATGAAGGTTGTACCTCAAGGTCTAGAAAAAATTAAGACATCATGCAAGGGGGTAAACACATCCCCAATGGGGTTACAAAAACATACAATTATAATTTACATCAGAATATCTTCTGAAGTTACAAATACATCAACACTCCCTTTTAACTAGGAAGGTATTCTCTCTCTTCACAGTCATCAACACATCTAGTCAAGTTTTCATCATAGACTCATCATCATGGAGTCATAGGTTCATCATCATAGCTACTTCCATCATATTCTTATTATATATCATTGAATGGTACTATCTATCATCGAAAGTTTCTATAGAGCCATCCCTCTCTTGATTGGGTGTAGGCCTAGTCCTCATCCAGGTCTTCATCACATATCAAGCAAGCCATCTCGTAGGAACGGTTCAGGACCTTATTTAATTTACATTTCCACGAAAATAACCTGCATCTCCTACCTTCATCTCATCGTATCCAAATCATCTCTTTTTCCTTACACAAATCAAGACAAAGAAAAAAGCTTTAGATGTAGACAACCTGCATTCTTTCACCATAGTAGTAAGCCAGGATATTTTTCACATCATTAATATAACCTGCAACTTCTACTATTTAAGAATCTCCTAGGAGAACACTTAGTGCATTACGTCTCTACAAGACCAACCTTGTTTTTATTAGTAGAACCACTTAGGTTCACCTCTCGTGCTTCATGAACTTATCATCTCAACATGGGAACACATATATATAGATATATATGTAAGGACATATTATGACCAAAGAACCTACTACATTAGGACCTTTTACATTTTTTGGTCAACCTCAAGGACTTATTACATCTGAACAAACTACATCCATGATCTTCTATGTTCAAACAACCTTCGGGACATATTACATCCAAGTAACATGCATACCATTCCAAGTCTTATTTTACACTTGGACAACCCACATGGTGTATTACATTCGAGTAACCCCTGTACCACGCCAGCTATCATTTTATACTTGAATAACCTATCATAGGAAGGATTACATCCAAGGATAACTTGTGAGCTTCACGAGGACTGATTAAATTCGAGGACAACCTACATGATTGATTACGTCCGAGCATCCTGCTTTGCTAGGATTTTTCCTGCTTGGATAACTTGTCCCATTTCCCATGTGAGATATCATGCATCAACTATTTCTAGCATAGAACACATCAGGACTAATTACATCCAAGATTAACCTTTGAGCTTCACCAAGACTTATCCAAGGATAACCTACAGGATTGATTATGTATGAGAAATCTATGAACTTAGCCAGGATGTTACGTTCAAACAACATGTCTCTCTAGCTATGCTAGAATAGATCACTCCCTCTTTCAAGGGATGTCGATCTATACCACACCAATTTTTTCTCTAAAGTACTCAAACTTTACTCTCTCTAGAGGCTTGGTCAACAAATTGACCATTTTCTCCTTTGGTGACACGTACTGGAGCTTCACTGCTCCTCTCTACACCATATTTTTGATATAGTGGAACTTGATCTCGATATGCTTTGACTTGTCATGGAACACTGGGTTTTCCGACAACTTCACACAACTATGATTGTCACAAAAGATAAAAGTCAAATCAAACTGGAGATCAAATAATTCAGAGAGTATCTTTCACAGCAACACTTCCTCGCAACTAGCTGAGCAAGTGGCAACATACTCTGCCTCGGCTATACTCAGTGCCACACATGATTTCTTTCTGTTAAACTAGGAGATCATGCTAGATCCTAAACAGAAGAAACAAACTAAGGTGCCCTTCCTGTTAGTGGCACTACCTTCCCAGTTAGAATCAAAATAAATGTATAGGTTAATATTACGATTCGTGTCATATTTGATCCCATAAGCCACTATACCTTTTAGGTACCTCAGAACATGCTTTGCATCTCTCAGGTGAACATATCTCGGATCCATCAGGAACTAGCTCAAGGTGTTCACCGTAAAGCATATGTCTGGTCTCATATTCATCAAATACATCAATGAGCGAATCATCTGACGATACATCGTGGCATCAACTGACTTAGATGAAGCATCATTCAAAAGCTTAAAGTTAGATTCCATAGGTGTGGCTATTGCCTTGCAGTCCAACATTCTGAATCTCTTCAAAATCTCCACTGCATACTTCCCTTCCCCAAGGAAGATTCCATCTGCATTCTACCACACCTCCATGCTTAAGAAGTAGTGCATCATATCTAGGTCTTTCATCTCGAACTCTATAGGAAGTCTTCTCCTTTCATATGTAATGATTTTCTCTTCACCTATTAGAAACAAGTCATCAAGATATAGCAAGAGTATCATAGGTCTTCCTTCTTCCACCTTGAAGTAGAGGTTGGAATTTTCTTTACTCTTGGTAAATCCCAATATCATTAGGAATTTGTCCATCCTTTCGTACCATGTCCTCGATGTTTGTTTCAATCCATACAAGGCCTTCCTAAATTTGCACACATGGGTCTTCCTTTCATGTGTACACGATTCAAGAAAGTTTTATTGACATCCATCTGGTGTATTTTACATTTAATAATTGCTGTCGAAGAAAGTATGGTCCTAATGGAAGTGTACCTAGCCACGGGTGCAAATGTATCTTCATAGTCTATGCCTTATTTCGGTGAGAATCCTCGTGCTATGAACCTTTCCTTGTATTTCTCGATGCTTCCATCTACAACATGATTGATCTTGTAGATCTACTTCGAAGTCACAACAGAATTCTTCTTTGCTCTCGGAACTATCTCCCAGACATCATTCTTCATGATTGACTTGTATTCCTCGATTATAACATCCTTCCATTCTTTCTTTTCTGCAACCTCTTCATAGGTGGAAGGTTCTCTATCAATGATGTCACATAAGAGGGCCACATAGATATTGTAATGCTTTTCCCTCTTTCTCTCTTTATGTATTCCCTATAGAGTGCCATACCTTCCAACTTCTTGTATGAGCTCGTGTGCCCATGTTGGTTTCCTCTTATGGGATTCATTCTTAAGGAATGTCTCTATCAGCTCTTGTGGGTCTTCATGTTGTGATCTTAAGAGTGTTCTGGAATTGCTTCTCCAATTTCCATATCTCAGACTCTCAACTCTTCAAGTTCCTCGATTTCCTGGATAGTAGACCTCCTGGATCTAAAGTATGGTGAGTCTTGATTAAAGGTTACATATCTATTTATGTCGATCTTCTTGAGTCCTAGGAAGTATATTCGGTAGTCCTTTGATGTATCAATGTATCCTATAAATATACCCTTCGTCCCAGAAGGATCCATCTTGTTCCTTTTATCCTTTGGGATATGTATGTACAATAGGAAACCAAATATTCTCAGATGGATAACTTTTGGTTTCTCTCTTGAAAAATATTCTTCAGGAGTCTTGTTGTCAAGTACTCGATGCAGAGTACGGTTCTGCACATACACAGTTGCTCTTGTTTCCTCCACCCAAAGGTGCATAGGATTATCCTGGTCATGCATAATATCTTTATCTACCTCCATGATGGTTCATTTTTTTGTTCTGCAACACCATTCTGTGTCATGTCCCAAATTTTTCATTGGGTCACAATGGCCTAATCACATTTTCCATATTCAAGAGAGTTTGTCAAATTGATGCCAAGGATGAAAATTACTAGTTTCCTAGGTTGAGGGTGGAACATTTGGGATTTGGTATAAGGGAGACAATAAATTATGTTAAGACATTAGAATGGGATAAATATTAAATAATGTAGCTTATTAAATAAATACAAGAGAAAATTGAAGTGCAAATGGAGCATGGAGACACATGGAGACTATAGGGCCCACATAAGCTAGAAAATTGGTGCCACATGGCATCCTCGTCTGGAAATTTTGAATCCATGGGACTACTAAAGGTTCTTGGATAATTTATATGGATAATACACTTGTCCATATGCATCATAGGTTGAATTTGGGATTAAATGTAACTTACATAAGAAAGGAAGAGTCATTTTGGAGCTAGTGAAACACTTGGACTAAATTCCCAGCTCTATGACAACAATGATGAATATGCTATGTTAAAAATAATATCTGAAGGCTGACATATGACCTATATGACATTTCAGGTCGAAATATACCATCGAAGAGAGCTTGCATGTTATTTTGGGAAGCTCAATGGGATCCTACTCAAATTTGGGGAAGACAGTGGAAGGCTAGGAAAGAGGGGACACATGTCAATTCATGAGGACACACCCTAATTAGAATTGGACTAATTTTTTGGATGAATTGGGAACCTTATAAGGCTAATTAATTTTATAAAATAAAGGAAGCAACGAAGAGAATGGATTTTGATCATTTGTGAATTGTGAGAGCTAGTGGATGACTATTTTTCTTGACTTAGCCAATTTTGAGGGTGAAAGATTCCTATCCAAGTTGGTGTTTGGAGATGCCACTCAGGTATTTAATGGATATTTAATGGAGTCTTATTTGTGGGTGTAAGATACAGTAAATCATGTGTATTTTTCTATTTCAGCACTCTCTCTCAACTATTTCCAGTTTTCACACCATATTCATGCCAATGGAGGGATTGCGCTTTGGGTGAGATATTGATATCTTTGGGGAAGATTATAATGCCCATTATTTTATATTATGATGTATATGATATGTATTTCACGTTCATATGAATCTCAAGTCAAAATACCTAAAATAATTCATGTAAAAATGTTGAACAATGAAGAAATAATGTCGTTTCTCCACTATCTTGTTGTTAACCATTGTAATTCTGACGATTTCGAATTGGGAGAGAATTTAATTGTCCATTTATCATTGAAATAATTTTTATATTATGTTCTCTTCATTCTCAGAAATTTTCAACTCAAAATTCCCAAGAGTTGTATGCATTAGAGGAATTTTGGGGTCTAAAATGGGCCTCCTAAGGAAAATAATAAAATAATAGTTAAAAAAATAAAATAATATTGATTAATTTTGGAGGAAGAAAGAAAAAAACTACTTTTTTTGTTCGTATTTTCGACATATCTCCCTGTGTTTTTACTCAAATTTCAATCAGGAGAGCTCGTTGGATGTGGAATTTGATTCCGTATCCAACGAGTACCCACACTGCATACTTTTGACGGACCTTGCTACCCCAAAAACAAGAAATACCTGAAAAACGATACATCATCATCACGTTTTTTTAGGTATTTCTTGTTTTTGGGGTAGCGAGGTCCGTCAAAATTATGCAGTGTGGGTACTCGTTGAATTAGGAATCAAATTTGACATCCAACGAGCTCTCCCGATCGAAATTTGAGTAAAAACACAATGAGATATGTCGAAAATACGAACAAAAAAGGTAGTTTTTTCAATGACAAATATGTCAATTCAACCATTATGGTTGACTTAGTTTATTGAAACTCTATTGGTTCTTGAATTCCAACTCACAAAAAATTATTTTGGCACATTTTCTTATAAGGCCGATTTTAGACCCCAAATTTCCTCTAATGTCAAAATGATTTTTAATGAGCAAACAATGACCATTTCCACTCTATTTTGATATATGCCATGGTAATGCTTATTATTTAGAATGGAGGAATGTATCTACGATAAATGTATGATGTATTTAATTTCATTAATGTTTATTTCAAGTCTCATGTTCATTAATTAAGCATTATAATCCATTTTACTCATTTTTATTGCATTGGGAGAAAATTTGGTGTATTTTCCCCAAGGGTCAAAATTGTGACTTGGGAGTTGTTTTAGAAAGAGTCATAACAGCCTGTTAAACTGAACCATGATGCATATGGTACTTTTAAAAGTTACCTTACACATCCCTAGACTCTTTTCATAAATTTTAGTGACTTTGGGATCATTTGAGAAGCCATTTCTGGCAATTACCGAGGGGGAATTGGAGCCCCAATTTGCTAGTAAAGACTCTTACTTTGAAAAGAACATTAAAAAAGTTTGAAGAAGTAATTTAGGGGTCAAAAAAAATAACTAAACATAATATTTAAGTTCTGATATAATTCATGTACCTTCATAGAAAATTTGGGAGCAATTGGGCCAATTTGGAGGTCTAGACCTCAAAACTAGTTAAGCTCAAAATTGGGGGAAAAGTGGAAAAATTGGTCATTTAATAAAATTTCAAAAAGGGACATTACAAATAGTATCAGAGCATGATCTTGGAACCTGATGTGGTATGATATTTATTATGACAATAATTTAGGGACCACCATTATATATTGAAACCAAAAGTGCTTTTGTTGAAGAGGAAACTATGACTAGGGATGAAAAGGGAACCTCATCTGATGGTGAGGAGCTTATAAAAATTATGGAACCTATATTTGAAGACATGAAAAATAATATTATGAAAGGATTCAAATTTTTGGCTATCCAAATATGGAAAAAATACATTGATTTTAAGAAAACCAAGGGGAAAAATGCATCAGCTTGCTTGAAGGAGCAAAAGGTGGAGACCCATGAACCACCTAGTTTTGAAATAGGTGAAGTAGAAGAAGTAGTACATGAAGAGGATCGAAATTCACTCCCAAGTGAATCTAAAAAATATGAAGAGACATCACATGAGTATGAAGAAGTTTCTATTGAAAATACTGAAGATCATTTTGAGACACATTCTACCTTGGAAATGAAAGAAAAAGCATCTACTGATGGATGCTTGAACTATGAAGGAGTACATGCTGATGGGTTCTCACAACTCTTTGTTGGTGACATAGAGATCAGATTTCAAAATTTTGTTACAATCCAAATTTATAGTAAACATTAAAATGAATACCTTGTGGCATTTGAAGAAGAAACAAGATCAACTTCCCCATCATCACTTGAGCTTCATGAAGTTGGTCTAAGCAAGAAGGAAGAAGATGAGGAAGTTCATTTGCAAGAGCCTCATTTTATTGAAGGGTCCTCAAAGGTGAATGAAAATAAGATCCAAGAGGCCCTTATCATACTCCATGAAACTCAAGCATTAGTGTCAAATTCTTGTTGGAGAGCTACTTCATTGGAGGAAACATCCTTCCTTGAAGACATGGAGAATATTCAAAGAGCAATGTGCCACATCAAAGGTAATTTCGTGTCTTTTATTTTTGATAGAAACCATTTGTTTGAGATTAATGAATTTTTACATGATGCATACTTGAATAATAATGAAGATATTCATAAGCTCACAATTCAAAATGAGCAACTTATTGAAAAGTTGCAAGACACTTGTTCTTCCTCCTATGTTTCAGATTGTCAAATGGTAGATTGTTTGTAGGATTCTCATGACATGGTGGATCATGAGAAATGTGGAAATTTGAATATGTCTGATGTGTTTGAAGATCATATTTATGGTATCCAAACACTAGTTGTGGTGTAAGAGGAACTCGAGTTGCCTCTTGAAAATGGGTGCACACTTTTTGAAGAAGTGCATGATTCCATTACCTTGGAACCAACCTATGGGGAAAGTTTTTCAATTTTAAGGGAGGTACATAATCCTACCCCTATGGATACTTCACTTGGACATACACATCATATGTCAAATTTGGGATTAAATGTAACTTACATGGCAAAGGAAGAGTCATTTTGGAGCTAGTGAGACACTTGGACTAGATTCCCTAGCTCTATGACAACAATGATGAATATGCTATGAAACCTATGACAAAAATCAGATCTGAAGGCTGAAATATGACGTATCTAACATTTTAGGTTGAAATATACCATCAAAGAGAGCTCTCATGTGAGTTTGGGAAGCTCAATGGGATCCTACTCAAATTTGGGGAAGGTGGAAGGCTAGGAAAGAGGGGACACATGTCAATTCATGAGCACACACCCTAATTCGACTTGTATTGAGTTTGTGGATGGATTGGGAACCTTAGAAGGATAAGTAAGTTTATAAAATAAAGGAAGCAACCAAGAGAATGTATTTTGGTGATTTGTGAAATTTTCATTTGTGACTTGTGAGAACTAGTGGATGACTAGTTTTCTTGCCTTAGCCAATTTCGAGGGTGAAAGATTCCCATGAAAGTTAGTGTTTGGAGAGGCCAATAAAGTCTTTCATGGAGTCTTATTCGCAGGTGTAAGCTACACGAAATCATGCGGATTCTTCTATTACATCACTCTCTCTCAACTATTTCCAGTTTTCACACCATATTCATGCCAATGGAGGGATTGCACTTTGGGTGAGCTATTGAGCTATTACAAGATGCCTTAGTATATATGGTAGAGGTATTATTTGTTTTAAATTTTGCTTAGATAGGAACTTTATCTATAAAATAAAGATAATATAACTAGTTTTAACACATGCAAAGGTTTTGGGGGTTTTCATTATTCTCTAGGTAATGAACTTTCCACCCATGAATTGTTTTTTTGTCACTTAACTTATAACCATATAATGTAGTCTTTTGCATTTTCACTTGGTAATTACATAGGAAGTTAAGGAAATTATACTTTCCATGAATTCGTTAGTTTCATTTTTATAAATGGCATTTCTTATATACCTTATGACTATACCTAGACTTAGGTTTTACTTGTTTTTATAACATTCAAATATATGTTGAGACAAATACATATAAATTACCTTGGTAATGAGTAATAATGTATCACAAGACTTAGTGTGCAAAATTATCCTACTCTAGAGTTCCGATATAGGACTTAATATAACAACAGATGGATAAAAGTATGGTGTACAAGTTATAGTCAAAGCTAGGTAGAAAACATCTAGTTCTATGTTGTGCTTGGATTTCCAAGTACTTACGTTTATAAATAAATAAATAAAAAGTAAATATACAGATTAGACGATACGTTCTTTTGCTCAAAGCTGTAAACTAAACAAATATTCTAGCATTTAATTTTCTAGTGAGATAATTAAATCTCGATCTTGAAACTGGGATACAAAACATATTACCTGTAATTAGACCTGTACAAGAATCATCACTTCACTGCATTAGCTAAAAGGCTAAGTAAGCGTCGAACATGACTATGAAGTTCCTTCCTTTTTAAACAGAAAAAAAAAACTTTAGTACATAGTAAACAAACAGTTGTTTCAATTCATATTACTTCGGACCATCACCTGCTAAATTAATCTTTAATACTAAATTATGAAAGCAGATAGTGAAGTATACAGATACAAAAATTAATAAAGGAATTAGTTCTAGTTTCTAGTTTAGACCTTTTAAAATGATTACTATCAGTGGTTAAGTTACCCACGCCATCAAAGTTTTTAAACATTAAATGTTGCAAGAAAAGTTTTAAATTTTCATGAAATTTTGGAGTATTACATGTGTTATCACAGCACACGTTCAGACACTAGGCCTGAATGCGGCTCAACCTGCATAGACAAACAATAGATAAAATGCATGCATACTGACTATTATTTTTCTTTTTGAAATGTTATTACCAATTTTTTTTTCTTCTGAGCTATAACTGCAGGTATGGAAAGACTCGAGGAGTATGCAGATGAACAGTACCCATTTAATGAACAAAGTAATTGTATAAGAGAACCAGTTCAGAAATAAATAACTAAAAATTCTTCAAAATTATTACAAAATGTTAAAGAATTAAGAAATAAAATGGAAACAATTAAAAAAGAGAATGAAAGAATTCTAAGAGCTCAAGAGGAGCTAAACCAGATACTGATGGAAAATTTTCAGAGTGAAGAAAAAAGATAAACAGATAGGATCTCAAAATACGTCCTACCAACATAAAAGTAAAAAGTCTAAGCAGTCAAAAATTGAAAGTAGTTCATCCTCTTAAATTTATGGTGACTCACACAGGAAGAATCACCAGTACTCTAGTGATAGCAGTGAGGATAATTACCATTCTAGAAAAAGAAAATATACGCCTTATGAGGAAATTTTGGGAGAATTTAAGAAGATAAAACCACCAAATTTCAATGGTGAAACTAATAAAGGAGAGGAAGTTGAAGCATGGATGTATGGAATGAAGAATTATTTCCAAATCTATAATTACTCTAACCAGCTAAAAGAAAGAATGGCCATTTACAACCTAACTGGAAAAGCAGATATCTGGCGTCAGGATTTAAAATGAGTAAAACGTATTAAGGAAAAGAACATTAACTAGAGTACCTTTAAAAAATACTTTAAAAAGAAGTTTCTGTGAGAACAATATTATGAAGAGAAAGCTAAATATTTCTATGAACTGAAGTTGGGAACTATGAACATGAAAGAATTAAACAGTAAATTTTTAAGTTTACTACGTTATGTGCCTTACATTCTGGATGAGAATCCTAAGGTGCAGTGGTTTCTAAGTTGTTTAACTTTTGACATTAAAGACATAATTGAATACGATAATCGAAAAAACCTTGAGGAGGCTATGCGAAAGGAAATTTTTTGCTATGAGTATAACCACAAAAAGAAAAGCATGTCAAACTGGAAGGCTAAGAGGTCTAATAATTTCAAACATAAAAAGAAGGGTTTCATATCTAACAACAATTTTAGGAATAATAACATGCGTAAATTTCATAATAAATTTTTTCAAGGAAATAAAGGTAACTCACAGTCAAACTCTAATGGCCCTAGAAATAAAGAAGCTGCTAATAATCACAACAAATATATTCCAAATAATGAACGTAAAGAACCAGTAAAGTGTTGGGATTGTAATGGACCTCATTATGCATCAGTATGCCCTAACAAAAAGAAGACTGGAAGCAACATACATATAGAACAGGAGGAGATAATTGTCGGTGACTTAGCAAGGGCAATGCCCAGGATCAATGCGGTGCTAGAAAACAGAAAGGCTGATTATCAAACTTCCATGGTGGAAGTAGAAGGCAAGATGAATCAAACACCCATTTCTATCTTAATTGACCCAGGGGATAGACTGAGTTATGTTTCTCCTAATTTAGTAGAAAAATTCAATTTATCAGTAAAAAATTTTGCAAAGTCATGGTTAGTTCAACTAGCTACAGGAGAAAAACGAAAAGTGATTAGTTTTGTAAAAGACTATACTGTAATTATGAATAAGTTTGAAACATCTGTGAATCTAAATATACTTCCTTTAGGCTCTTATGACATGTTAATTGGTATGAACCGGTTAGCACAGCATAGAGTAGTTTTGAACTGTTTTGATAAAACTTTTACATGCGTAAATAATGAAGGAGAAACAGTAACCGTAACAGGAATTCCTAGGAAAACAACTATCACACAAATCTCTACCTTGCAATTAAAGAGAGCTATTCGAAAGGGTTGTAAATATTTCTCTATAACTGTAATTAAGGAAGAACATATTAATAATGAAGATAAACTAAAACTTGAAGATATTCTGATCCTTGGGGGGTATTCGGATGTATTTCTAGAAGAAATTTTGGGACTGCCTCCGAAAAGGGAGTTGGAATTCACTATTGAATTGGTACCTAGTGCAGTGCCCAGCTCAAAATCCCCTTATCAAATGAATATATTGGAACTAAATGAATTAAAATCATAGTTAAAGGAACTTATTGATAGAAAGTATATAAGGCCAAGTGTGTCTCCTTGGGAAGCATCTATTATTTTCATTAAAAGGAAGGACGGTAATCTACGTCTATGCATTGACTACTGTCAACTTAATAAAATGACCATTAAGAATAGATACTTATTGCCCCACATAGATGATCTGTTTGATCAGCTGCACAGAGCAACTATATTTTCAAAGATTGATTTACGATCTGGTTATCACCAAGTCCGAATCAAAGATGAAGACATTTTTAAGACATCTTTTAGGACCAGATATGGTCACTATGAGTTTGTTGTCATGTCATTTGGGCTCACTAATGCCTTCACTGGATTCATGTGCTTTATGAATAATGTATTGCATAAGTATCTCGATAAATCCATAGTGGTATTCATTGATGACATTCTAATTTATTATAAGTCTAAAGAAGAACACGAGGAGCACTTAAAAATTGTTTTACAAGAGTTAAGAGAAGATAAAATTTATGCTAAATTTAGTAAGTGAGATTTATTTAAGGAAAAAATACAATACTTTGGCCATGTAGTAACTAAAGAAGGCATCTCAGTTGATCCAAAAAAGATAAAAGCAATTGAAGATTGGCCAGTCGCAAAGGATGTGACTGATGTGCAATCATTCATGGGGATTACAAGTTACTATCGAATATTCATTGAGGGGTTTTCAAGAATCACAAATCCCATAACTTCTTTACAGAATAAAGGGAATAAATTCAAGTGGAAGCAAAAGTGTGAAGAAAGTTTTAATAAGTTAAAAACATTATTAACTATTGCACCAATATTAAGAATTGCTGATCCTAGGACACATAATTGCATATGAGTCTAGGAAGCTTAAAATTCATGAGAAAAACTATGCTACTAATGATTTAGAGTTGGTTTTCATTATACATGCTTTGAAGATGTGGCGCCATCACTTAACTAGAATAAAATTTATGTTAATGATAAATAATAAGGGATTAAAAAATTTGTTGGATCAACCTAATTTAAATGCAAGTCAAGCTAGGTGGCTAGCTTTCCTTAGCGAGTACGATTTCAAGATCCAACATATGGAGGGAAAAGAAAATAAGTTCCTTGATGCTCTAAGTAGAAATGCAATACTGAACTTTTTAGCAGAAATCAACACTTATAAAATAGATTTAGAAGAATAGCTAGAGGAAGGAGTAAAATTGGATGAACATTTTCAGAAATTACAAGCTAAAGTGGTAGAAAATTTAACTGAAAGTTTAAGTATAGGGTATAGTCTAAATGAAAAAAGGATTAATTCTTTATAAAAAGAGGTTGTATATACCTAATGTAACTAAAATTAAGCTGTTGATTTTCAATGAAATTCATAAGACTCCTTACTTAGGACATCCTGGTTATCAAAATACTATAACCATGTTACAAAAATATTATTTTTGGCCAAACATGAAGAATGAACTGGCATAATGCATTTCCAAGTGCTTTGAATGTCAACAGGTTAAGACTAAACACCAACATCTAGTTGGATTACTACAACCATTACCCATCCCTAGCTGGAAATGGGAAATAATCAGTCTTGATTTTATTACAGGTTTACCTAGAAATCAGAATCAGAATGATTCGATAATGGTAGTCGTTGATAAAATCAGTAAAGAAGCTCATTTTATACCTGTAAAGACCACCTACAAGGCTGCTAATATTTCTGATATATTCATGAAACAAATATTTAGTTTACATGGGATACCGAAAGTTATAATTTCAGACAAAGGCCCTAAGTTTATGGGCAATTTCTAGAAGTATTTATTCAAAGGCTTGAAAACTACTTTAAATTTTAGAACATCTTTCATCCCCAGGTGGATGGAAAGACCAAAAGAGTCACTAGTACAAGTGATCAATTTTTCCACAGCAAAAACGTGGCAATATCCACGGATAAGCGTGGATATTTCCACGTCTAAGTGTTTTTTTTCCCGTGGAACTTATTTCGTCGCAATAGCGACGACCCGTTAATTGCGTGGCAAGAGCGACGGGAATACGTCGCAATTGCGATGGACCTTCCTAGATTGAAAAATCCCAACCCCAATACCTGACGTCACTATATCGATGAACATACGTCACTGTATCGACGGAATGACGTCGCTATATCGACGGCAAGACGTCGCAAAGTTCCACGGCAAGCCATCGATATAGCGACGATATCTGTAGTTTTAAAAAAAAAAATATGGTCATAACCTATTGATGCTGATAGTCAAAGGTAAGTTTCAGAAGCTCCAGAGCCCACCTTTCTGGATTCACAATGCTCCATGCTGGGTGTCAACGGAGATATTTCTTTAGAATCCTGCAGAGAAGATTTACTATCTACAGGTTTCACTAAAGCAGCAAATTTAATCCAGTGTACATGGAGTGGGATCCTGCACCTCCAAGCTCGAAGATCTATACGTATCTTGGTCTTGGGTCAGTCAACGATATTTTTTCTGTGTTCATATGTCTCACTGATATGGTCTTAGTTTTGTGTTGCATGGAAACACAGGCTGTCACGAATGATAAAACTCTAGTTATATCTGAGTGTTGTGGATTTTTCTTAAACATTGTAAAGAAGGGCAGTCTTATAAGCACTGTTTTTGGTTTTTTTATGACAGACTGTTTTTGGCCTTTTGATGAGGAAAATATGTGGGAGCCCTATTTTCAGTATGTTTAGAATCTGTTCGCTCCTAAATGTACCTGTAACTCACAGATTTGGGAGTTTTAAAAAATAAAGTAATAAAATCTTCTTTATCAGAAGATACCCCGAGTAAAGGTGCAAATAACATCTTGAAATTTTGCTGAATAGAAATATATTCACATCCAGTGCTGTGACCTTAGGTGAGTAGGAATCAAAAACCCTGTTCCAGTAATTATCAATTACATTTACAGCTTCTCATTGCAATTTAGGAAAGTATGCTGGCAATTCCACTGTGCAAGAAACCAGAATTAATGTTTCCCCTGCATTTAGAGGTTCAGCTTCTTCTTCTTCTTGTGATTTTGCTTCCTCTCTCTCTTTAGTTGTTTATTGCTTTTCCATTCCTTTTCAATACCACCGACAGGTTTAAGCTTGAATTTTTGGCGGCCACTCCTTTCAATGGCCATTGGTACCCTCTCATTTGCTCCAGTGACAGGTTCTGTTTCTGCGACAGGTTCTATTTCTGCGATATTCAATATACTCAACATCAGTGCCTTTATTGCATTGTAAGCCCCCATCAAAAGTACACGAGAACACAAATCCACCTGTTGTCATAATGATAAAAAACCTAGCAGTTATATTATTCAATAACAAGAAGCTCAAAGCAGCCAAATACTAGGAGTTACCCTCAATTGTTAAATAATAGGTTTAAACAGAGACTGAAAACTGGCATCATCGATTCCATCATCCAAAGGGACATTTACATCATAATACTTCCCTTTCTCACACCCAATGTCTCGAATGTCAATATCAACATACAAAACACGCTTATGATATTTAAAGAGCTCCAGAATGGCCAGTACAATGTCAGATGCCTCACATTTTTTAGCATGATGAAGGCCCCCAACCCTTTTTAATTGCAATGTGAGAGAGTTTATGATTAAGCTTCACAGCGCCTCCAATGGACTCAGCAGCATAAGTTTGACATAATTGGTACAAGCTATAAAAAACGAGGCAATCATCTCTGACATTAAACAGTTTCAACGCATTTATTTGATCCTGTATTGTGTCCGGAGTGACTGCTCAAAGGTACTGGTGTATTCCTTGCCAGAGTATTAAAATTTACAAAAATACATGAATTGGCTCCCAAGTAACAACAATACTCTGACTTGGAATACCCTCTAATAAATCATTTCTGCAACAATAGAAACC
>LPNX010923340.1:264127-304677 GCA_001517045.1 Pseudotsuga menziesii
AAGTCTTGATGAATGAAGAACAAATGACTAAAGATCCACCAACAGCCATGGCCTCTCTCTAACTAGGACAAGGATAAGGTAAGAGTTTATCCATGTAACAATTGTAATTAATATTTGCTTTAAACAGTAAACATAGAAAATATAGAAACTGTTTTCCTTCTTTGATGTAGTTTTCCAGAATTGATGAAGAGAAGAAGCTTACCAGGAGTTAGGCCTAGGAACAAGTGGTATGTAGAAGTTGCCCGATCTTGTTTGATAAAACATTGCATGGGTGCATCACGTGGTCTAGGCTGTTAAACAAAACCACAACTATGAGTACTTTTATCATGGAGACAATCTCAAAACAACTAGTCTTAGCTTCGATGGTCTAACTACCCATCACTTTTAAAAGTATCACCGTATAGGCATCTTGTTATGTCTTACCCTCGAGTTTTGTTACTGCATTGACATTTTTCTCAATGAATAAAATAACAATTTACTACCACCAAATCAATTAAACTACCAAACTAACAGTTTGAAACAATTAAAAAATCCAGCATTTTCCTTTGATCCGGAAGCTTGACACATTCTAGATGCTGTACACTCACCTGTTTCAACGATATTGGAAATGTAATCTTTCCACATTGCTCCGGTGTTACATTAGTAGCATCACCTAGTAGGCAAAACCACATGCAAAAATCATCAAAACGCAAACAGAAAACTTTAAAATAGCATCTGCAACTTACATCTTGAGAGGAAATCTGGTGCTTTGCCATGGAGTCCTAAATTGGGCAGAGACAAGTTGCTTGAAATTGAATACTTCATAAGTTTTAGCAGAATTCTGCGCCATAATGTTCATTTTGGCCATACAGGGGAGCTATCATAGCTGGAAAATATCATTCTAGATATACTCTCTCAGCTTCAAACTTTATACAAAGAGCATAGTGTGAAGGAAAGGGGTTGGTTATTCTTAAGGCATAATGCATGGCTGTCTTTAATTTTATCATTGCTCCAGGCAGGTCTGTGGAAAGTCATTGCTCCAGGCAGGTCTTTAATTTTATCTAATGTTATCTTATCTATCTACATGATTAGGATAGATGCAATGATCAGTCATGAATGTGCATGTCAAGAGAATTTTTATGTATCATTAACCATGTTCATCATGTATGCATCATTGTTATAACATGTATAATATGTTATTCATTATATTAGTATTGTACCATATTTTGAACATTTCTCACCAGTACTTGGCACTAAGGTCAGTTATGTAACTAAGATGCATGCATCAATTGAATCTTGTTAGGTATCACAAGATTCCCCTTAAGGTTTGGGATGGCAAGTCAGCCATGAACAACCATTTCTAAATAAAGGAGATGGACTTCTCCTTGTACATACCACTTCAGTAATGTAATACAGGCTCAGTCCTTCTAAGTGCATGCATCCTATTTTCTGCTATGGTGGAGTCACTGCATCACATCCATCATACTTGCATTTGTAAGCCTGGCGAGTGGAATGTTAGTTCAAAAATTCTAGTCAAACGTGGCCAAAATAAATGCCCAAAATTCAATGACAATTAAAATCATTGTAACAGAAAACATAATTCCACAAGTTCAGGTAAAAGAGTAATTAAATAACCTGACTTATTCTTTCATCCAACAACAAGCAAGCATAATATTCTAAAGAAGTAATAGCATGGCGCCATGTTCACCACTTGTTGAGATGGCGAGCAACCAATTTCCTGTGGGCTTTTGTAGCAGTGACCCAGAGGAGATTCAATACTGTGCATCAACATTGGCAAGTGCTTCATCCTTTGGACATTGCCTTGTTACATCTTGAATTGATTCCAAATAAGCTGTGTCCTATTGTTCCTGAAACAAAAAGCCTGTGTCCAAGTTCCAAGGCAATTGTAATTGGACATGGTCTGTTTGGGCCCCGTTCAGACCTCTGCCCCTCTGTCAGTGCAGGAGTCGTGGCCAGAGTTGTCAATACTAGAAAGTCACATCTGTCTGAAGAGGTTGGTTCAGTGTATCCTACAATGCTTGAGACAACAACTGCAGTACATCTATGCTAGAGAAGTTTATGGGACTTAAGACGATGCAAAGATAATTACAGGATCGCACCTTGAACAAGTTTGAGAGCAAGCTTTTGAGATGGTTTTCCCAAGATATACCACTCAAGTAAAATAACTATGGTAGACAGTATTATACTATTATGGTTGCAAGACAACTTCTGCTCCTCCTGCACCTATTCTTCTTTAAGCCACAGGATACCTATGGGAAAAGCAGGGAGGAAGAGGGGCATGTCACTCGTCTCATGGCACACTGCACTTTTTCAGGGGAGGCTGGAGAACTTGGTTTGATTGATATATGACCTCAAACAGCAGTGATAGCAACCAAATGGATTGTCATGGCAATAAGTTGGTCACCTCCTAGGTAGCTTCTTATACAACATCAAGTTCATAATGCTACACACATGTAGGGAGCATAAAAATCTGCTTTCAATTTGTGGACTAGTTGGTGGAATCGGTGCTTTCAAAATTTCCATATTATGTATCCTCAAGAAGATTTGGTAGGGGATTGGTAGTCAGTGTCCAAAGGATTACATTGAGATATCATAAACCCAAAAGAGGATGGGATCTACTGATGAGATCCATTTGGACCTTCCCCTCAGACAGAAGCTGGTTTAGTTTAGTTCCCTTTTAAACAGGAAAGAAATTTGCCAAAAAGGATTTCCACGCTTGGCAAGATGTGGGACAAAGAGGTGGGTCAGTGGTTAATTTGGAGATCTGTCAAGTGTTCTCAAAGACTACATGCTGCTGAAAAACATGCCTGCACACAGCTGTGTAAGATCATTCCTGATTTACACTAACACTAGACAAATCAAGCTGAGTTTGGACACTTCAGGATCCAATTTGGAGGGATTGGAAATGGTTAGATGGCAAAACCTTTATGGATTACAGAACTAAAATATCTATTCTAATGATCTACCCAAATCATCCATGTGTTGATCACCTTAACAAAAAAATGCGCAATTTAGAGATGATAAAATCAAGTGGATTAAGAGCAAATTATAACTTAATTTAAACAGGAACATTTGAGGTCTAACTGGAATCTATGTCCCTGAACAAACAAATGTAAAGAATTGTAATTCTCACACTGTAGTTACATAGCAGAAAACACAAACAGAAATCAAAATGACAAAAAGCAAATGTGTAACATAGAGGAACCAGCGCAAGTTTGCAAAACATACCATCCATAATTGGTTCTATCATATATGGATGGTATCAAGTTATCAACATCTCTCACTTGATGATCTTCATGGCATTGTCTTGCCCTTTGCATTTTGTTTTGTGCCAATTCTGGGGCTATTTGTGCATAATAGGACCCTTAGTTTAGACACCCATATTTGTTACCATAAATTGTTGAACAACAAAGGCTGGTGTAGAGATTGTTATTATAACATAACAAGTAAATCCATCTGGCAACCTCCAAGCAAGGAAGAGGCACAGCAAATTGAATAAAAATAAATAGAGTAAGTTTACATTAAGTAAATGAACTGAAACATAACAGAGATACAAGTTCATATACATCGTCACCAACATCATCATACTTGGCAGTTTCTGCACATGGACAAGGGATCTGTAGCGTTGCTGGTTTGTTCAAATTTCTGTCATAAATAGTTTATCAAAGCAAGTGTATGGATACATCATATCCACTAAATATAGAATATTAAGATTAAATCATAGATTTTATGTTGCGGGTCATCAAACCTTGGAAGTCACCATCTCTATGCTGTAAAAGGGTGCAGTTTCGGAGATCTCAAGGAAGCAGCCAATTTTCAGTGAGGTTGACACTGGAATTTACATCATTGTTAGTGGAGTTGTTGTCTCTACTAAAAGTAACAACTTATATATAAGAACTTCTTGATAACTTCATAACCTCAAGGAGAAACAGTAAAGACCCATATCTTTACAGGGAAGAAAGGAGAGTCTAAAAAGGAGTTGGAACTCCAAAAAATCATAAGTACCATTGAAGTAAACCTATACTCATAGTAAGTATTTCAACTAGATTTTTCCAACCAATTGACTAAGATCAAAACAAGATTGCAGTTAGCCAATCTGAGACAAGGAGGCACCACTATGGAAGTGGATGACAACACACGATTATGTGACGTAAAATCAGTAGCAAAGCATGTAGTTAGAAGAACAGATGGTGTTGAGAATCAACCCTCATATGGTCAGTCAAGGAAGTATAAGGAACAAAGAGAACACATAATTACTCTGTTTCTGATTGAATATGCCAAGAATGAATGAATATGAATATGAATGAATATGAATATGAATAAGAATGAATATGCCAATCCTGTAGTGAGGAACAAAGAGAACACATAATTACTCTGTTTCTGATTGAATATGCCAAGAATGAATGAATATGAATATGAATGAATATGAATATGAATAAGAATGAATATGCCAATCCTGTAGTGAGGAACAAAGAGAACACATAATTACTCTGTTTCTGATTTTCCACCTTCAACCTACCAAACACCTTCAATATTTTCGTTGAAATGCTGAACAAGATTTACATGACTTGAACATGGATTTTAAGTGGGTGTTTCAGTCATGGATTTAAAGACATTTGCTCACCTTGATTGAAAACTGTGAGAAGTGTCCCAAATCAGCAAACATAGCCTCTACACCTGTCAATTATAACTGATAATATTGAATATGATCACAAACAACATTTCAAACTGACAAAATGCCATTCATACATTTCACGCAATTATTGAACAATGTTTCACTACTAAATTATTGACATTGCAATGTCAGCAATCTCAATCTTCAGTATTAAGTACTTCAGTGCAGATGGCAACCCCACCAATCAAAAGATTGAAATTATAAATCTATGCTCTCTTCAAGAAATAAGTGGTGGGGGAACTAAATACTTCCCAATGAAGAACCAATTGAAAAGTCTTGCCACAAATCCTGAGATATTCCAGAAGAGGATGAAATGCGACTTATACTGCCACAACACACGGACCTGTTTTTCCAATTGTGATTATTTTACAACTATACAAATCAAGAATATAAAAAAAATAGAAAAGCTTTGAATTTTGAATTTCACTAAAATTTGCAAAAACAATCCTAGTCAGCATGTAACTAACCCAAAGACCAATTATATTGTGTATTTACATGTATGAGTTAACCAACTAAGCTTCAGTGTGTACTGTATCTTCCAAGTCTTGGAGTGATGTCTAGAGACTTTGATGATCATCTCTACCAAGTTCATTAAATGCTGATTGAAGCTTTGGAATAACCTTGTCTAACATCAACCTGAAACCAACCGAACTGTTGTTCTCTGGAACTGAGCAAGAACTTGATGGCACTTCTGAAAGAGATCCAACTTCAGCACCCTTCATATATGCATCACATGCGGCAAGAATGAAATGCCTGCATCTTCGGAAGTGGTCTTTAACAAATCCTTCAAAATGCTGCATCCAACAAAATAAATAAGATTGACCTTATTGAATGACTCAAAACACTTAGCATTGCTATAGTAAAAATGTAAGATCATCTTGATTCTTAATATCAAGCAGAACAAGTAAAGACAAAAACATACTAGACTGAAAGTATAAGATAATCCTGTACACTCTAAAAATACCTGGGCTGTTTCATTCAAAAAGTAATGGTCCAGAGGGTCCTTAACACTGTCAAAGTGTTTGAACTGATAATCTTCACCAGGGACAGAAACAAACAAGCAATGCAGTTGATCCATATGAGTTGGCATACTGCTTGTTGAATACTCTCCTGTGGAAACTTGCACTCTGTCTTCGGAACTTTGAACATCTTCCTCATTTATGTGGCCACTACATTCTTCTCTGCTCTTAGAAATTGTCACCTCTGATGCTAAAGGCATAGGACTCAAACCATCTTCAATATGTTCCAACTGATGACACTTGGAATCTCTTGTCAGTTTTTCACATTCAGCATTGCTCATCTCAGTCCCATCAGAGTTCTGTTCAAGTCCATTCTGCAGAGCAGTTTGATCCTGAGAAGTTGCATCCATAGAATTTGTTAAGCTCTTGGGACCTCGAAATCCAAATAGACCAGTGGCAAGCCTAGCAACAAATCCAAATGCTGCACGAGGTATTGACATGCCACCATTGCTATAGTCATTCAAGTTTTCATCTAACGTTATAGTTTCCATATCATGATTTCTATCAGTAGTAATTGGGTTTGGAATATCTACTACAACCTGTTCCAGCTGTTCATTATATACAAGATATGTTACTAGAGAATATGCTAAGACAAACTACCTAAAAAATCAATCACTCTGATCAAAATAAATCACATTACCTCCTTATTAGCCTCAAATCACATTACCTCCTTACCTCCTTACCTCCTTATCAGCCTCACATTACCTCAAGCTTAATGGGTTGTAGTATAAGGGAATTATACTGGATAATTTTCTTGAATGACTCAGAAGGAGCGACCTCATTTGATATAAAATGGTTCCCTTTTTAGTTCTCTGGTGGATTTGGACTACTCAAAACAATGGTACTTTCAATGAGAGGTATGTGTTTTCTTTCTAGATTTCCTATCAAGTGTTGGCACTACTTCCTTTTCTTCAAACTGCTTAAAAATTGTATGTGCTAAATGTTTTCTCCTCCTTAGGTCGATAAGTCAAATCCATGGGTTTATTTAATGGTTGCATCCAAAACCATGGGCAAGACTGTAGAGTAGATATTTATTGAAACTCTCGGATTCTCACTATTTTGAGGGTAAATGTTTTTTAGGGCTGGGTTCAAATAATTTTGGAGAGTATAATGCTCTTTTGTTACTCTTGCAATCGGCCCAGCATAAATCCATTAGAAATGAAAAGTTTTTTAGGGATTCAAAAATGGTTATAAATAGATGTATTTTGAAGTAAAATCCTGGAATCGATTTATGATACCAAGACAATTTGATAGTTTCTTTGCTTAGTCATGCAAGCCAATGACATGATGTATTTTTCACCTGCAATCTAAATGACACATGAAGTTTAAGGCCATACCCAGATCCTTTACATGATTTGGAAAACTTGACTCTGAGCTAGGGAATAACGCCCATGCCATACAAATGAGTTATAACCATAATCACTGTTCAAAACTTGTCATTTTAGTGAACAGGGTATTCTCATCCAAATTTCTCAGTTCACTGAAAATATTACTGAATATAAGGAATCTATTAAATTAATGTGCACAGTCAACCAAGTTGTAGTCAAATGGTAAATCTAAAAATGGTTTCATTGCGAGAAATGGGTTCAACTGCTCTGCTTATGCTGCTGCAGTTATGTAGCCAAATTGCACCATCTTGTTATACTCCTTAATTCAGCCTTGGCAGTTTGTTCTAAGCATTAGGTGGAGAAAGCCATGTGCAAGTCCTGAATGGTTTTGCATAATAAAAAACCCTTGGATGCAGCATCTAAGCCAAAGGTTTCTGGCCCAAAAGATATTTACCCACCCATGAAAATGATGGTGAACTAAGAAAAGAGCAAGGATGAAGTTAGGGCCTGAGATGGAAACCTGTAAAAGCTCTTCAATAACATCTTCCATTGTTATTATACCCACGATCTCCTCATCCTATGCAAGTTTTGGAAGTGGTTTATCAGCAATTTGAAGAATATCTCCTGATGGTGTGCGAGACCACCGCCTTGACTTTACTGGTCCTTTGTCATCATCATATGTGTGACCAGCAGGAAAGCTTTTACCCTTCTGAAATAGCCTTTTATTTGGAAAGGGTTTTGTCCTGGGCGCGCGCTGAACGAGATTCACCAAAAAATTAAACAAAAGGGCCCTTAAACTCTTGGCCGTCGCTGTATCGATGCCTTGACTGTTTTACAAGTCAACAAAAGACGGTGTCGTCGCTATATCGATGGTCTTGCGTGGATACAGCGACGAAAGTCGGGGCTTCTTAAAAAAAATTGTAAAAATGCATAATTTACCCTTGATTTTTCCACGAAAGTAAAACTAACGTGGAAAACTAACGTGGCAAAATTGATCACATGTACTAGTGAGTGAATCAAGTGTTGGAAGATATGCTCAGAATCAATGCTAGAGAATAGTTAGGTAAATGGGAAGATTACTTACACTTGGCAGAGTTTGCTTATAACAATCACTACCAAGCTTCAGCAAGATACAACCCATTTGAAATTTTGTATGGTAAAAAGTGCAATACCCCCACCTCATCGAGTAACCCAGTTGACAGGTTAGTACCAGGACCTGAAATACTAAACGAGATGGAGTTAATTGTAAAAAAGGTGCACGGTAACTTAAAAGTTGCGCAAGACAGACAGAAAAGTCAAGCAGATTTTAAACGAACTCAAAAAGAGTTCCAGGTGGGTGAAGATGTTTTTATAAAGGTAAGGCCTAAAAAGAGTTCTTTGAAGTTAGAAAGTTGTACTAAGTTGGCACCTCGATATTGTGGTCCTTTTGAAATACTGTCTAGAATGGGATAGGTGGCATATCAACTGGATTTACCACAAAATTTGAAGGTTCATAATGTTTTTCATATCTCTGTATTAAAAAAATATGTACATGATGCTAGTCATATTATAAATTGGAATGATGTGCAGGTGGAACCCAAAAGAGATTTTCTGGTGGAACCGGATTGTATCCTCGAAAGGAGGGAGATATTGCTTCGAAATCGCACCATTGGGAAAGTGAAGGTGCAATGGAAGCACCTTAGTCCAGAATAAGCCACTTGGGAATTGGAGACTCATATGCAGGCGACATATCCAATTATGTTCCAGGGAAACTTTGAGGACAATGAATAAATAACATCGAGGATGATGCTATATTTAAGGGGGTTTGTATGTCACATACCCCAAATTGCAAAAACATTTTATGTTTTAGGAGACATTATGTTTTAATTTTATTATAAAGTTTGTAATTAATGACCAAGTGGGGTTAAGGATAATTCCATTTAATTGCTGAATATTTTATTAGTTAATAAATGAAAGATGAGACAACATCTTAAGGAGGCTGTTAAATGAGTGTTTTACTAGCCACTTGGTGGAATAGGCTGGATTGAGAGCAAATTGACACTTGTAAGCATCCTCAAACTACTTCTAGATGTTGTAGGATGCAACTTCCCTATTTTTGTGGTAATTTTCCCCAAGAAAGTGGAATAAGAGCAGATGGATCATTAAGTGAAAACTGACCCAAAAGACCTAGGCATGTTGATAAAAATTACCCATTGAATTCAGCTAAGGCTGCTCATTCTTTACTTATGAAATTTCTAAGTGAAATTTGGTGCATAAGAAATACGATGGAGGGGACAAGAAGAAGTGTTTGAGTGAAATGTGTTGTTTTACTATAATATTGCAGTTGTTTTGAGCTGATTTCTTATTGTTGATTACTCTGTGGAGTTGTAGAGGTTTCTAAACCTATTCTCTCACCTAGTGCTTTCAACCAAGTGGACCAGTAGACAAGCTCGGGGGTCCTAATATTTGTAGTTCAACTGTCTTTAGGAGTTGGTTGGGAGGAATGAGCTCCTTAACTTGTTGTCTCCTCTGCTATATTAATAGGTTCTACATGTTATTTCTAATTTCTCTATGCAAGTATAGAAATATGGAATGTATAAATTTAGGATTTGATGCATCTATATGACTATTTGTTAGTTAGTTAAATATTTTATTGATCTAGGATTTATAAGTTCAGTTTCAGTTGTGTATTAGAATGAATGATTTAGGGTTAGTTTAAATTTTACTGATGAATAAAAATACCTGACTGTATTTTTCCACACCTTCAAGAAGGTAGTACTCTAGTACAGTAGGTGGAAATGAGTATGATGATTAAATCAAATTGATAAGTTTAGGAATGTAATTATTTACTTTCAACTGTTAAAATCTTGATAGGATTGTTTAGCACATAGATTCCTCTATTTTTTAGAAGTTCCATTATCTAAAATATATCTATAAAAATTATAAATATAAACTTCTACAAAAGAATGTTGATTAAAAGACATTACACAGTATGTGTAACTGTGTTTCTTGTTAGCACAATAAACATATTGGCTTTAAAAGCTTGAACCTAATATAGATACCTACAATTATTAACTATTTACAGAAAGAGGAAATTAACATCAATAGGAACAACATAGATTATTATAACAGCATAATGAAATTGTAAAAATAATCTAAGTTTTATAATTAACAAAAGCATAGTTGCAGTAAAACTGTAATATAAAATAACAACTGCAAAATAACTAATAGCAAAAACAATAATAATGCAAGGAATTAAATTAAAATAAAATTACAAACCCTAATTTAGGGAAACTATCAACTAAGACTTTCTTTTCTTCCTCTTTCCAGAATGGTATTTCTAAAGTTTTACCCTTATTTCTCATTAATCAAATCCTTCCTTTTTTTACAATTATAATATCTATAGTATAAATGCCTTCTATTAAATAAGAATTACACAGGAACATTATTATAATATTTACTAATTATATACTAAAATAAAACAAGAAAAGATAAATTAAGTAATCCAAATCAATTTTACACAACAGAGTAGAAATCTATTAAAATAAACAGAGTTATAATAATAACCTAAAAACTTAAATTAAAACTAATTTATGATAATAACAATCTAGTCCCGGTCACGGGTTTGAACCCTACAACCAAGAGAAATTTTCTCTTCTGACTGTTCTTAACAAAAAAATCAGAAATGATGGACTTGTACAAATAGTGAAACCCTAGATTTAACTTTTATCAAAATAATTCTCAGATACAATTAAATAACCGCAAGGCTTTTCCAAAATTTCATTATTTTAAACTGAAATTATCCAACACGGTAACGCTTTAAGAGTTTAATCAAAACGTATAAGATTTCAAATCCTATCTGAAGCATAATTAAAATCCAACTAAAAACAGAGTTATGACCAATGGCCTTACAGGTATTTCTTCAAAACAACCCATGGCCTGTTCAAATTTCACTCTAAAATCAAACAAGTTACGACCACACAACCTTTCCAACAAAAAATTGAACAACGCAGCCATTAAATAAGAGCTTGAAATGTGGTGAGACCATAACATCCATAACCCCATACATAATCACAGAAGGAACCCTCAGGTCGTGGAGCAGAGGCTTACCAAACCACTAAGCAATGTTGGCAGCTCCAGGTCGCAGTTACTTTCCAGTTCTTTCTCCCTGCTCAGTTGGGAGTCATGATTTCGAACCTCCTCCCTTTTTAACTCTACACATGCAAGAATTTAAAACAAATTTTCAAGTTCTTTAAAAAAATTTTGTTATAGAAAATAATTTTTGTGACAATGCAAAAAGGTTAGAAAAAATTACTTGGAGAATTTTACCCTCAGCCGCACAATAGTTTGGTTTACACAGTGATTCGAGCCAAGTAAAAACGTCTTACCCTAGAAACTGGGAAGGAGAAAACTCAAGCTAACACCTAACTGAGATTGTTAAATCCAATAGGTAAGGCCACGATGAAACCTAATCTCCTCATGGTCAACAAATTCCACCAGGCAAGCTGTGAGCTAGGAACTGAGACCACACTGCTATCAAGACATATTTTAAAGTTGGTAAAACACACGGAGGAAGGAAGTCATAGAGCTAGGTTTGGCATCAAAGGCCATCACACACAGAAGCGAAACAATGGCATCAATGGTCATGAGGCCATGAGACTAGCGGCACCTTCAACAACATTGAAGGATCATGAAAATAATGCAAAAAATTTAGGGTTTTGGATACTTTTGTAGTAGGGTTTACCATTGAAAAAACCCTATCCACTAACAAAACACCACGTGGACTCCACTTGATTTCGATAATATGGGTTTTTGATCTATAGTTTTTGATAGCTTGGGGAGCCTGGAAAAAGGGTCACACATAACCTTTGTTATGACCTCCTTTGGAAAAACATATAAGCACTAGATTATTCTTTTATTACAAGATCCCTTAGTATATATGGTAGAGGTATTATTAGTTTTAAATTTTGCTTAGCTAGGAACTTTACCTATAAAATAAAGATAATATAACTAGTGTTAACACATGCAAAGGTTTTGGGGGTTTTCATTATTGTCTAGGTAATGAACTTTCCACCCATGAAAACAAAGCTTTGTCACTTCACTTATAACCATATAATGTAGTATTTTGCATTTTCACTTGGTAATTACATAGGCAGTTAAGGAAATTATACTTTGCATGAAGTTGTTAGTTTCATTTTTATAAACGACATTTCTTATATACCTTATGACTATGCCTAGACTTAGGTTTTACTTGTTTATATAACATTCAAATTTATGTTGACACAAATACATATAAATTTCCTTGGTAACGAGTAATAATGTATCACAAGACTTAGTGTACGAAATTATCCTACTCTAGAGTTGTATATAGGACTTAATATAACAAGAAATGGATAAAAGTATGATGTACAAGTTATAGTCAAAGCTAGGTAGAAAACATATAGTTCTTTGTTGTGCTTGGATTTCCAAGTAATTATGCTTATACATAAATAAATAAAAAGTAAATATACAAATTAGATGATACCTTCTTTTGCTCAAAGGTGTAAACTAAAGAAATATTCTAGCATTTACTTTTCTAGTGAGATAATTAAATCTCAATCCTAAAATTGGGATACAAAACTCCTTTCCTGTAATTAGACCTGTACAAGAATCATCACTTCACTGCATTGGATAAAAATCTAAGTAAGCCTCGGACCATCACTTCACTTTCATCACTTCAGCTCATATTACTTTGGACCATCACATGCTAAATCAATCTTTAATACTAAATTATGAAAGCAGATAGTGAAGTATGCAGATACAAAAATTTATAAAGGAATTAGTTCTAGTTTCTAATTTAGACCCTTTAAAATGATTACTGTTAGTGGTCATGTGTGACCCGCATCATCAATGTTTTTAAACATTAAATGTTGCAATAAAAGTTTTAAATTTTCATGAAATTTTGGAGTATTACATGTGGTATCAGAGCACACATTCACAGACTAGGCCTAAATGCGGCTCAACCTGCGTAGACAAACAGTAGATAAAATTCATGCATATTGATTCTTATTTTTCTTTTTGAAATGTTATTACCAATTTTTTTTTTTTTTTGAGCTAGAACTGCAGGTATAAAAAGAAATGAGGAATATGCAGATGAAGAGTCCCCATTCAATGAACAAAGTAATTCTAAAAGAGAACCAATTCAGGAAGAAATAACTAACAATTCTTCATAATTAATACAAATTGTTAAAGCATTAAGAAATGAAATGGAAAGAGTTAAAAAAGAGAATGAAATAATTCTAAGAGCTCAAGAAGATATAAACATATAGGATCTGAAAATATGTCCTACCAACATAAAAGTAAAAAGTCCAAGCAGTCAAAAACTAAAAGTAGTTTGTCCTCTCAAATTTATGGTGACTCACACAGGAAAAATCTCCAGTACTCTAGTGATAGCAGTGAGGATAATTACAATTCTAGAAAATGAAAATTTAGGCCTTATGAGAAAATTTTGGGAGAATTTAAGAAGATAAAACCACCAAATTTCAACGGTGAAACTGAGAAAGGAGAGGAATCCAAAGCATGGCTGTCTAGAATGAAAAAGTATTTCCAAATCTATAATTACTCTGACCAGCTGAAAGCAAGAATGGCCATTTACAACCTAACTGGAAAGGAAGATATCTGGTTGCAAGATTTAAAATGAGTAAAAGGTTTTAGGGAAAAGAACATTAACTGGAGTACCTTTAAAAAATAATTTAAAAATAATTTGATGTCATAACAATATTATGAAGAGCGAGCTAAATAATTCTCTGAAATGAAGTTGGGAACTATGAACATGAAAGAATTCAACATTAAATTTTTAAGTTTACTACGTTACGTGCCTTACATTGTGGATGAGAATCCTGTTGTAATCTCAAAGATCACATAGGGTTACCAATAATACACATCAGAAGCATACATACATAACAGATATAAGTGACAAGAACAAGTAGTGGAATAACAAATTATATTACGAAAGGGTCCATACCATACAGATAACTGAACTGAGTTCTTATATGGCTCAACAGGCTAATATATGTGAATTAGAAATAGTTAAAAATAACTACTTGTTAGTTCGGTCAACTGACACGACCTTATGTGTCCGACCTAATCTCTAATTAGCCAGCTGATCAATTAGTCAACTAATCAACTAAATCGGCTATCGTTCAAGTCGGCGTACTGACTTGCTCCTCCAACAAAGCCTAAGGTGTAGTTGTTTCTAATCTATTTACCTTTTCACATTAAAGACAAAATTGAATACAATAATCCAAAAACCCTTGAGGAGGCTATGCAAAAGGCAAATTTTTTCTATGAGCAGAATCGCAAAAAGGAAAGCATGTCAAACTGGAAGGCTAAGAGGTCTAATAATTTTGAACATAAAAAGAAGGGTTTCATATCTAACCACAACTTTAGGAATAATAACACGCATAACTCATAACTTTCCTAATAATAATTTTCAAGGAAATAAAGGTAATTCACAATCAAACCCTGATGGCCAAAGAAATAAAGAACCTGCTAATAATCACAACAACTACATTAAGAATAATGAACGTAAAGAACCAGTAAAGTGTTGGGATTGTAATGGACCTCACTATGCATCAATCTGCCCTAACAGAAAGAAGATTTCCAGCAACATACATACAGTAAAGGGGGATATGATCTTTGGTGAATTAGCAAGGGTGATGCCCAAGATCAACACAGCATTGGAAAACAGGCAGGCTGATTATCAAACTTCCATTGTGAAAGTAGAAGTTATGCCAAATCAAACACCCATATCTATCTTAATTGACCCAGGGGCTAGCCTGAGTTATGTTTCTCCTAATTCAGTAGAAAAATGCAATTTATCAGTATAAAAGTTTACAAAGTCATGGTTAGTTCAACTAGCTATAGGATCAAAACGAAAAGTGATTAGTTTTGTAAAATACTGTACTGTAATTATGAATCAGTTTCAAACATCCGTGAAGCTAAATGTACTTCCTTTAGGCTCTTATGACATGTTAATTGGTATGGATTGGTTAGAAAATCATAGAGTGGTTTTGAAGTGTTTTGATAAAACTTTTACATACATAAATAATGAAGGAGAAATAGTAACCGTAACAGGAACTCCTAGGAAAACAACTATCGGACAAATCTCTGCCTTGCAATTAAAGAGAGATGTTTGGAAGGGTTGTAAATATTTTGCTGTAACTGTAATTAACAAAGAACATATTAATAATGAAGATAAACTAAAAATGGAATATATTTTTATCCTAAGGAAGTATTCAGATGTATTTTTGAAATAAATTTTGGGACTGCCTCCAGAAAGGGAGTTGGACTTCACTATTGAATTGGTACCTGGTGCAGTGCCCATATCAAAATTACCTTATCGGATGAATATATTGGAACTAAATGAATTAAAATCATAGTTAAAGGAACTTATTGATAAAATTATATAATACCAAGCGTGTCTCCTTGGGGAGCACCTATTATTTCCGTTAAAAGGAAGGACGGTACTCTACGTTTATGCATTAACTACCATCAACTTAATAAAATGACCATTAAGAATAGATACCCGTTGCCCTGCATAGATGATCTGTTTGATTAGCTACATGGAGAAACTGTATTTTCAAAGATTTATTTATGATCTGGTTATCGCCAAGTCCAAATCAAAGATGAAGACATTTTTAAGACAACTTTTAGGACCAGATATGGTCACTATGAGTTTGTTGTCATACCATTTGGGATCACTAATTCCCTGACTGTATTCATGTGTTTACTGAATAATGTATTCCATAAATATCTCAATAAATTCGTAGAGGTATTCATTGATGACACTCTAATTTATTCCAAGTCTAAAGAAGAACGCGAAGAGCACTTAAAAATTGTTTTACAAGAATTAAGAGAACATCATCTTTATGCTAAATTTAGTAAGTGCAATTTATTTAAGGATAAAATACAATACTTGGGCCATGTAGTAACTAAGAAGGGATCTTAGTTGATCCAGAAAAGTTAAAAGAAATTGAAGATTGGCCAGTTCCAAAGGATGTGATTGACGTGCGATCATTCATGGGGATTACAGGTTACTATCAAAGATTCATTGAGGGGTTCTCAAGAATCACAAATCCCATAACTTATTTACAGAATAAAGGGAAAAAATTCGAGTGGAATCAAAAGTGTGAAGAAATTTTTAAGAAGTTAAAAACATTATTAACTACTACACCAATATTAATAATTTAGGATCCTAATAAGGACTTTGTCGTATGCGCTGACACATGCAACGATGGTCTAAATGGGGTCTTAACTCAAGAAGGACACGTAATTGTATATGAGTCTAGGAAGCTTAAAATTCATGAGAAAAACTATGCTACTAATGATTTAGAGTTTGTTTCCATCATACATGATTTGAAGATGTGGAACCATCACTTAATCGGAAGAAAATTTATGTTAATGACAGATAATAAGGGATTAAAATATTTGTTGGATCAACCTGATTTAAATGCAAGGCAATCTAGGTGGCTAGCTTTCCTTAGCGAGTATGATTTCGAGATCCAACATATTAAGGGAAAAGAAAATAAGGTCATTGATTCTCTAAGTAGAAATGCAATACTAAACTTTGTAGCAGCAATCAACACTTATAAAACAAATTTAGAAGAACAGATAGAGGAAGGAGTAAAATTGGATGAAAATTTTCAGAAATTACAAGCTAAAGTGGCAGAAAATTTAATTGAAAGTTTAAGTACAGGGTGTAGTCTAAATAAAAAAGGATTAATGCTTTATAAAAAAATTTTGTATATACCTAATGTACGTAAAATTAAGCTGCTGATTTTAAATGAAATTCATAAGACTCCTTACTCAGGACAGCCTGTTTATGAGAAGACTATAACCATATTACAGAAAGATTATTTTTGGCCAAACATGAAGAATGAACTGGAAGAATGCATTGCCAAGTGCTTTGAATTTCAACAAGTTAAGACTGAACATCAGCATCCAGTTGGTTTACCACAACCATTACCGATCCCTACATGGAAATGGGAAATAATCAGTCTTGATTTTATTACCTGTTTACCTAGAAATCAAAATCTGAATGATTCAATAATGGTAGTCATTGATAAAGTTAGTAAAGCAGCTCATTTTATACCTATAAATACCACCTAAAAGGATACTAATATTGCTGATATATTCATGAAACAAATATTCCGTTTACATGGGATACCAAAAGTTATAATATCAGACAAAGACCCTAAGTTTACGGGCAATTTCTAGAAGTCTTTATTCAAAGGCCTGAATACTACTTTAAATTTCATCTTTTTATCCCTAAGCGGATGGATGGACTGAAAGGGTGAATCAAGTGTTGGAAGATATGCTTAGATTGTATGTTAGAGAACAACCAGGTAAATGGAAAGATTACTTACACTTGGTAGAGTTTGCTTATAACAATCACTACCAAGCTTCAACAAGATACAACCCATTTCAAATTTTGTATGACAGAAAGTGCAATACCCCCATCTCATGGAGTAACCCAGTTGACAGGTTAGTACTAGGACTTGAGCTACTAAAGGATATGGAGTTAATTGCAAAACAAGTGCAAGGTAAGTTAAAAGTTGCACAAGATAGATAGAAAAGTCAAGCAAATCTTAAATGAACTCAGAAAGAGTTCTAGGTGAGTGAACATGTTTTTATAAAGGTAAGGCCTAAAAAGAGTTCTTTGAAGTTAGGAAGTTGTGCTAAGTTGGCACCCTGATATTGTGAGCCTATTGAAATACTGTCCAGAATGGGACAGGTGGCATATCAACTGGATTTACCACCAAATATTTAGGTTCATAATGTTTTTCATATTTCTGTATTAAAAAAATATGTACATGATGCTACCCATGTTATAAATTGGAATGATGTGCAGGTGGAACCCGAAGGAGATTTTTTGGTGGAACCAGATTGTATCCTCAAAAGGAGGGAGATCTTGCTTCGGAATCGCAACATTGGGCAGGTGAAGGTGCAATGGAAGCACCTTAATCCAGAAGAAGCCACCCAGGAATTGGAGACTCATATGCAAGCAACATATCCAATTCTATTCCAGGGAAACTCTGAGGACGATGAATAAATAACATCGAGGATGATCCTATATTTAAGGGGGTGTGTATGTCACATACCCAAAATTGCAAAAGCATTTTATGTTTTAGGAGACATTATGTTTTAATTTTATTATAAAGTTTGTAATTAATGACCAAGTGGGGTCAAGGATAATTGCATTTAATTGTTGAATATTTTATTAATTAATAAATGAAAGATGAGACAACATCTTAAGGAGGATGTTAAATGAGTGTTTTAATGGCCACTTGGTGGAATAGGCTAGGTTGAGAGCAGATTGACACTTGGCAACATTCTCAAACTACTTCTAGCTGTTGTAGGAGACAACTTTCCTATTTTTGTGGTCATGTTCCCCAAGAAAGTGGGACAAGAGAAGGTGGATTATTAAGTGAAAACTGACCAAAAACACCTAAGCATGCTGATAAAAATTACCCATTAAATTCAGCTGAGACTTCTCATTCTTTACTTGTGAAATTTCTGAGTGAAATTTGGTGCACAAGAAGTTCGATGGAGGGGACAGGCAGAAGTGTTTGAGTCAAATGTGCTGATTTAATGAACTAGTGCAGTTGTTCTGAGCTGAGTTCTTACTGTTGATTACTCTCTGGATTTGCAAAGGTTTCTAAACCTATTCTCTCACCTAGTGATTTCAACCAGGTGGACCAGTAGACAGGCTCGGGGGTCCTAAGATTTGCAGTTCAGCTATCTTTAGGAGTTAGTTGGGAGGAACGGGCTCCTTAAGTTGTTGTCTCCTCTGCTGTATTACTAGGTTGTACATGTTATTTCTAATTTCTCTATGCATTTATAGAAATCTACAATGTATAAATTTAGGATTTGATGCATCTATATTACTATTTGTTAGTTAGTTAAATCTTTTATTGAACTAGGATTTATAAGTTCTATTTTAGTTATGTATTATAATGAATTATTTAGGGTTAGTTTAAATTTGACTGATGAATAAAAATACCTGACTGTATTTTTACACACCTTCGAGAAGGTAGTACTCTAGTACATTAGGTGAAAATAAGTATGATGATTAAATCAAGTCGAGAAGTGTAGGAATGTAATTATTTACTTTCAACTATTAAAATATTGATAGGATTGTTTAGCAGATATATTCCTCTATTTTTCAGAAGTTCCATTATCTAAAATATATCTGTAAAAATTATAAATATAAACTTCTGCAAAAGAATGTTGATTAAAATACATTACAAATTGTGTTTCTTGTTAGCACAATAAACATATTGGCTTTAAAAGCTTGAACCTAATATAGATACCTACAATTATTAACTATTTACAGAAATATGAAATTAACATCAATAGGAACAACATATATTATTATAACAGTATAATGAAATTGTAAAAGTAATCTAAGTTTTATAATTAACAAAAGCATAGTTGCAGTAAAATTGTAATATAAAATAACAACTGCAAAGTAACTAATAGTAAAAACAATAATAATGCAGAGAATTAAATTAAAATTAAATTACAAACCCTAAATTAGGGAAACTGTCAACTAAGACTTTCTTTTCTTCCTCTTTCCATAATAGGGTTTCTACAGGTTTACCCTTATTTCTCATTAATCAAATTCTTCCTTTTTTTACAATTATAATATCTATATTATAAATTCCTTATATTAAATAATAATTACACATAAATAGTATTATATTGTTTATTAACTATATACTAAAATAAAACAAGAAAAGATAAATTAAGTAATCCAAATCAATTTTACACAATAGAGTAGAAATATATTAAAATAAAGAGAGTTATAATAATAACATAAAAACTTAAATTAAAACTAATTTATGATAATAACAATCTAGTCAAGGTCACGAGGTCGAACCCTACAACCAAGAGAAATTTTCTCTTTTGATTGTTCTTAACAAAAAAATCAAAAATGATGGACTTGTACAAACAATGAAACCATGGCTTTATCTTTTATCAAAATCATTCTCAAATACAAGTAAATATCCGCAAGGATTTTCCAAAATTTCATTATTTTAAACTGAAATTATCGAAAAGAGTAACGCTTTCAGAGTTTAATCAAAATGCATAATATTTCAAACCCTATCTGAGGCATAATTAAAATCCAACTAAAAACAGAGTTATAGCCAATGGCCTTACAAGTATTTCTTCAGAACATCCAACAACCTGTCCAAATTACACTGTAAAATGAAACAAGTTACGGCCACACGGCCTTTCCAACAAAAAATTGAACAAGACATCCACAGAATAAGAGATTGAAATGTGGTGAGACCATATCATCCATAACCCCATACATCATCATAGAAGGAACCCTCAGGTTGTGGAGTCGAGGCTTACCAAACCACTGAGCAATTTTGGTAGCTCCAAGTCACATTTACTTGCCAGTTCTTTCTCCCTGCTCAGCTGGGAGTCATGCTTTCGAACCTCCTCCCTTTTTAACTCTGCACATGCAAGAATTCAAAAGAAATTGTCAAGTTATTTTAAAAAAAAATTGTTACGGAAAAGAATTTTTGTGACAATGCAAAAAGGTTAAATTTTTTTTTTACCTGGATAATTTTACCCTCGGCCACACAATAGTTTCGTTTACATAGCGATTCGATCCAAGTAAAAACCTCTTACCATAGAAACTGGGCAAGAGAAAACTCAATCTAACACCTCAACGAGATTGTTAAAGCCAATAACCAAGGCCCCGATGAAACCTAATCTCCTCACAATCAACAAATTCCACCAGGTAAGCTGTGAGCTAGAAACTAAGACCACACTACTATCAAGACAGATTTTACAGTTGAGAAAACACACAGAGAAAGGCACTCATGGAGCTAGGTTTGGAATCAAATGCCATCACATGCGGAGGAGAAACAATGGCATCAATGGCCATGAGGCCATGAGCCTGGCGGCACCTTCAACAGTAGTGAAGGATAAGGAAAATAATGTGAAAATATAGGGTTTTGGAGACTTTTGTAGTAGGGTTTACCATTGATAAAAACCTATGCACTAACCAAACACCACGTGGACTCCACTTGATTTCGATAATATGGGTTTTTGCTCTATAGTTTTCGATAACTTGGGGAGCCTGGAAAAAGGGTCACACATAACCTTTGTTATGACCTCCTTTGGAAGAGCATATAGGCACTAGATTATTCTTTTATTACAGGATGCCTTAGTATAGACGGTAGAGGTATTATTAGTTTTAAATTTTTCTTAGTTAGGAACTTTACCTATAAAATAAAGATAATATAACTAGTGTTAACACATGTAAAGGTTTTCGGGGTTTTCATCATTCTCTAGGTAATGAAATTTCCACCCATGAAAAAAAAGCTTTGTCACTTCACTTATAACCATATAATGTAGTCTTTTGCATTTTCACTTGGTAATTGCATAGACACTTAAGGAAATTATACTTTGCATGAAGTCATTAGTTTCATTTTTATAAACGACATTTCTTATATACCTTATGACTATGCCTAGACTTAGGTTTTACTTGTTTATATAACATTCGAATGCATGTTGAGACAAATACATATAAATTACCTTGGTAACAAGTAATAATATATCACAAGACTTAGTGTGTGAAATTATCCTACTCTAGAGTTGTATATAGGACTTAAAATAACAACAAATGGATAAAATTATGATGTACAAGTTATAGTCAAAGGTAGGTAGAAAACATCTAGCTCTATGTTGTGGTTGGATTTCCAAGTACTTACAATTATAAATAAATAAATAACAAGTATATATACAGATTAGACAATACCTTCTTTTGCTTAAAGCTGTCAACTAAACAAATATTCTAGCATTTACTTTGCTAGTGAGATAACTAAATCTCGATCCTAAAACTGGGATACAAAACATCTTAGCTATAATTATACCTATACAAGAATCATCACTTCACTAGATTAGCTAAAAAAATAAGCAAGCCTCAGACATGAACTGAATTTCCTTCATTTTTAAACAGAAAAAAAAACTTTAGTACATAGTAAACAAATAGGTGTTTCATCTCATATTACTTCGTACCATCACCTCCTAAATCAATCTTTAATACTAAATTATGAAAGCAGATAGTGAAGTATGCAGATATATAAATTAATAAAGGAATTAGCTCTAGTTTCTAGTTTAGACCGTTTAAAATGATTACTGTCAGTGGTTAAGTTACTTACGTCATCAATGTTTTTAAACATTAAATGTTGCAAGAAAAGTTTTAAATTTTCATTAAATTTTGGAGTATTACATGTGGTATCAGAGCACACGGTCAAACTCTTGTCCTGAATACGGCTCAACCTGCATATACAAACAATAGATAAAATGCATGCATAATGATTATTATTTTTCTTTCTGAAATATTATTACCAGAATTTTTTTTTTGAGCTAGAACTACAGGTATGGAAAGACTCAAGGAATATGCAGATGAAGAGTCCCCATTTAATGATCAAAGTAATTCTAGAAGAGAACCAGTTCAGGAAGAAATAACTAACAATTCTTCAAAATTATTACAAACTGTTAAAGAATTAAGAACTGAAATGGAAACAATTAAAAAAGAAAATGAAAGAATTCTAAGAGCTCAAGAGGAGCTAAACCAGATATTGATGGAAAATTTTCAGAGTGAAAATATAAACAGATAGGATCTGAAAATACATCCTACCAACATAAAAGTAAAAATTCCAAGCAGTCAAAAATTGAAAGTAGTTCGTCCTCTGAAATTTATGGTGACTTACACAGGAAGAATCACCAGTACTCTAGTGATAGCAGTGAGGATAATTACCATTCTAGAAAAATAAAATTTAGACCTTATGAGAAATTTTCGAGAGAATTTAAGAAGATAAAACCACCAACTTTCAACGGTGAAACTGAGAAAGGAGAGGAAGTCGAAGCATGGCTATCTGGAATGAAGAAGTATTTCCAAATCTATAATTACTCTAACCAGCTAAAAGCAAGAATTGACATTCACAACCTAACTTGAAAGGAAGATATCTGGTGGCAGGATTTAAAATGAGTAAAATGTATTAAGGAAAAGAACATTAACTGGAGTACCTTTAAAAAATAATTTAAAAAGAATTTTCAGTCACAACAGTATTGCGAAGAGGGAGCTAAAGAATTCTGTGAGCTAAAGTTGGGAACTATGAACATGAAAGAATTAAACAGTAAATTTTTAAGTTTACTACATTACGTGCCTTATATTGTGGATGATAAGCCTAAGGTGCAGCAATTTCTAAGTTGTTTAAATTTTCACATTAAAAACATAATTGAATACGATAATCCAAAAACCCTTGAGGAGGCTATGTGAAAGGCAAATTTTTTCTATGAGAAAAACCGCAAAAAGGAAAGCATGTCAAACTAGAAGGCTAAGAGGTATAATAATTTTGAACATAAAAAGAAAAGTTTCATATCTAACTGCAATTTTAGGAATAATAACACACGTAACTTTCCTAATAAGAATTTTCAAGGAAATAAAGGAAACTCACAGTCAAACCCTAATGGCCCTAAAGATAAAGAACCTGCTAAAAATCACAACAACTACATTAAGAATAATGAACGTAAAGAACCAGTAAAGTTTTGGGATTTTAATGGACCTCATTATGCATCAGTATGCCCTAACAGAAAGAATATTGTCCGCAACATACATACAGTACAGGAGGAGATGATTGTTGGTGACTTAGCAAGGGCAATGCCTAGGATCAACATGGCGCTGGAAAATAGGAAGGATGATTATCAAACTTCCATGGTGGAAGTAGAAAGTAAGTTGAATCAAACACCCATTTCTATCTTAATTGACCCAGGGGATAACCTGAGTTATGTTTCTCCTAATTTAGTATAAAAATGCAATGTATCAGTAGAAAAGTTTGCAAAGTCATGGTTAGTTCAACTAGCTATAGGAGAAAAATGGAAAGTGATTAGTTTTGTAAAAGACTGTATTGTAATTATGAATCAGTTTAAAACATATGTGAAGGTAAATGTACTTCCTTTAGGATCTTATGACATGTTAATTAATATGGACTGGTTAGAACAATGTAGAATAGTTTTGAACTATTTTGATAAAACTTTTACATGCATAAATAATGAAGAAGAAACAGTAACTGTAACAGGAATTCCTAGGAAAATAGCTATCAAAAAATCTATGCCTTGAAATTAAAGAGAGTTGTTCAGAAGGGTTGTAAACCTTTTGCTGTAACTGTAATTAATGAAGAACATATTAATAATGAAGATAAACTAAAATTGGAAGATATTTCAATCCTAAGGGGGTATTCAGATGTATTTCCAGAAGAAATTTCGGGACTGCCTCCAAAAATGAAGTTGGACTTCACTATTGAATTAGTACTTGGTGTAGTGTCCAACTCAAAAGCCCCTTATCGGATGAATATATTGGAACTAAAGGAATTAAAATCATAGTTAAAGGAACTTATTGATAAAAATTATATAATACCAAGCGTGTCTCCTTGGGGAGCACCTGTTATTTTCGTTAAAAAGAAAAATGGTACTCTACGCTTATGCATTGACTACCGTCAACTTAATAAAATGACCAATAAGAATAGATACCTATTGCTCCGCATAGATGATCAGTTTGATCAGCTACATGGAGAAACTATATTTTCAAATATTGATTTATGATCTGGTTATCACCAAGTCAGAATCAAAGATGAAGACATTTTTAAGACAGCTTTTAGGACCAACTATGGTCAGTATGAGTTTGTTGTCATGCCATTTGGGCTCACTAATGCCCCGACTGTCTTCATGTGCTTAATGAATAATGTATTACATAAGTATCTCAATAAATTCATAGTGGTATTCATTGACGACATTCTATCTCATTATAAGTCTAATGAAGAACATGAAAAGCACTTAAAAATTGTTTTACAAGAGTTAAGAGAACATCAACTTTATGCTAAATTCAGTAAGTGCGATTTATTTAAGGATAAAATACAATAGTTAGGCTATGTAGTAACTAAAGAAGGGATCTCAGTTGATGCAGAAAAAGTAAAATCAATTGAATATTGGCTAGTCCCAAAGGATGTGAATGGCATGCGATCATTCATGGGGATTACAGGTTACTATCAAAGATTCATTGACGAGTTCTAAAGAATCACAAATTCCATAACTTCTTTGCATAAGAAAGGGAAGAAATTCAAGTGGAATCGAAAGTGTGAAGAAAGTTTTAAGAAGTTAAAAAAATTATTAAATACTGCACCAATCTTAAGAATTGCTGATCCTAATAAGGAATTTATCGTATGCACTGACGCATGCAACGATGGTCTAGGTGGGGTCTTAACTCAAGAAGGACACGTAATTGCATACAAGTCTAGGAAGCTTAAAATTCATGAGAAAAACTATGCTACTTATGATTTAGAGTTGGCTGTCATCATACATGCTTTGAAGATGTGGCGCCATCACTTAATCAGAAGAAAATTTATGTTAATGACAGATAATAAGGGATTAAAATATTTGTTGGGTCAACCTAATTTAAACGCAAGGCAAGCTAGGTGGATAGATTTCCTTAGCGAGTACGATTTTGAGATCCAACATATTAAGGGAAAAGAAAATAAGGTCGTTGATGCTCTAAATAGAAATGCAAGACTGAACTTTGTAGCAAGAATCAACACTTATAAAATAGATTTAGAAGAACATAAGGAGGAAGGAGTAAAATTGGATGAAAATTTTCAGAAATTACAAGCTAAAGTGGTAGAAAATTTAATTGAAAGTTTAAGTATAGGGTATAGTATAAATAAAAAATAATTAATGCTTTATAAAAGCATGTTGTATATACATAATGTACCTAAAATTAAGTTGCTGATTTTAAATGAAATTCATAAGAATCCTTACTCAGGACATCCTGGTTATCAGAAGACTATAACCATGTTACAGAAAGATTATTTTTGGCCAAACATGAAGAATGAACTAGTAGAATGCATTTCCAAGTGATTTGAATGTCAACAGGTTAAGACTGAACACCATCATCCAACCGGTTTACTATAGAAATTACCCATCCCTAGATGGAAATAGGAAATAATCCATCTTGATTTTATTACAGTTCTACCTAGAAATTAGAATCTGAATGATTTGATAATGGTAGTCGTTGATAAACTCAGTAAAGAGGCTCATTTTATACCTATAAATACCACCTACAAGGTTGCTAATATCACTGATATATTCATGAATCAAATATTTCGTTTACATGGGATACCGAAAGTTATAATTTCAGACAGAGACCATGAGTTTATGGGCAATTTCTGGAAGTCTTTATTCAAACGCCTAAATACTAATTTAAATTTCAGTACATCTTTTCATCCCCATACATATGAACAGACTGAAAGGGTGAATCAAGTGTTGGAATATATGCTCAGAATGTATGTTAGAGAACAACCAGGTAAAAGGGAAGATTACTTATACTTGGTAGAGTTTTCTTATAACAATCACTACCAAGCTTCAGCAAGATACATCCCATTTGAAATTTTGTAAGGGAAAAACTGCAATTCCCCCATATCATGGAGGAACTGAGTTGACAGGTTAGTACTAGGACCTGAACTACTAAAGGAGATGGAGTTAATTGTAAAACATGTGCAAGGTAACTTAAAAGTTGCGCAAGACAGACCGAAAAGTCAAGCAGATATTAAACAAACTCAGAAATAATTCCAAGTGGGTGAACACGTTTTTATAAAGGTGAGGTCTAAAAAGAGTTCTTTGAAGTTATGAAGTTGTGCTAAGTTGGCACCCCAATATTGATTAATGAGAAATAAGGGTAAAAATGTAGAAACACTATTTTGGAAAGTGGAAGAAAAGAAATTCTTAGTTGACAGTTTCCCTAATTTAAGGTTTGTAATTTTATTTTAATTTAATTCCATGCATTATTATTGTTTTTACTATTAGTTATTTTGCCGTTGTTATTTTATATTACAATTTTATTGCAAATATGCTTTCGTTAATTATAAAACTTAGATTATTTTTACAATTTCATTATACTATTATAATAATATATGCTATTCTTGTTGATGTTAATTTCCTCTTTCTGTAAATAGTCAATAATCATAGGTATCTATATTAGGTTCAAGCTTTTAAATCCAATATGTTTATTGTGCTAACAAGAAACACAGCTACACATGCTATGTAATGTCTTTTAATCAACATTCTTTTGTAGAAGTTTATATTTATAATTTTTACATATATATTTTAGATAATGGAACTTCTGAAAAATAGAGGAATCTATCTGCTAAACAATCCTATCAAGATTTTAACAGTTGAAAGTAAATAATTACATTCCTACACTTCTCAATTTGATTTAATCATCATACTTGTTTCCACCTACTGTACTAGAGTACTACCTTCTTGAAGGTGTGGAAAAATAAAGTCACGCATTTTTATTCATTAGTAGATTTTAAACTAACCCTAAATCATTCATTCTAATACATAATTGAAACAGAACTTATAAATCCCAGATCAATAAAAGATTTAGCTAACTAACAAATAGTCATATAGATGCATCAAATCCTAAATTTATACATTCCATATTTCAATACTTGCATAGAGAAATTATAAATAACATGTAGAACCTAGTAATATAGCATAGGAGACAACAACTTAAGGAGCCCGTTCCTCCCAACCAACTCTTGAAGATAGTTGAACTACATATCTTAGGACCCTCAAGCCTGTCTACTAGTCCACCTGGTTGAAAGCACTTGGTGAGAAAATAGGTTTAGAAACCTCTGCAACTCCACAGAGTAATCAGCAGTAAGAACTTAGCTCAAAACAACTGCACTAGTTCAGTAAATCAACACATTTCACTCAAGCACTTCTGTCTGTCCCCTCCATCAAATTTCTTGTGCACCAAATTTCACTCAAAAATTTCACAAGAAAAGAATGAGGAGCCTTGGCTGAATTTAATGGGTAATTTTTATCAGCATGCATAGGTCTTTTGGGTCTGTTTTCACTTAATGAGCCAACTACTCTTTTTCCACTTTCTTGGGAAACACGACTACAAAAATAGGGAAGTTTCCTCCTGTAACAGATAAAAGTAGTTTGAGGATGCTGCCAAGTGTTAATCTGCTCTCAACCCAGCCTATTCCACCAAGTGGCCAGTAAAACACTCATTTAAGAGCCTCCTTAAGTTGTTCTCTCATTTTTCATTTATTAATTAATAAAATATTCAGCAATTAAATGCAATTATCTTTGACCCCACTTGGTCATTAATTACAAGATTTATAATAAAATTAAAACATAATGTCTCCTAAAACATAAATTTTTTTTGCAATTTGGGGCATGTGACATACACATTGCCTTAAATATAGAATCGCCCTAAGATCATTTTAACATATTTGAGACATAAGGATTTTAGTTTTAAATTTTTTAAATATTAACCGTATTATCTAAAAAGAAAGTCTCAAAATATTTGAAGTTTATACAATGCTTAAACCACTATTATATTGCTTAGTGACTAACTTATTTATGTACAAACAATAGTAGAAAAATGAGCGATAAATGATTAGGATAACAAAAAACTTGGTTTAAATGATTAAACCACCAAAAATGTTGGTTACCATAGTGTTTTAAAGTGAAATATGACCAAATTTGAGCAATTTTAAGCGATTTCAACTAAAATAACTAATTTAGTCATTAGATAAAAAATATGACTAGACACTCTAAGTTAATAATTATATAAAATGTCCTAATTATCATGTTGAACATTTCCTTATACGTCACAAATAAATTAATTGTCTATATATAATAAAATATAGGATTTATAGTCAAATTCTGGTAGAGCAAACGGTTGAGAGGGGTTCTGTTTGCTTGGCGGCCCAGGATAAAACCCACTACTCCTAGAAGGAGACATTTAAATCCGACCATGCTAATGGTTGGTGCATCCAGGCCAAGTGCGATCTCCAGGTGATTTTGACGGCTTAGAAGCCCATGGATCGTGGTTTCTCAGACCAAAGGTTCGCCCAACAAGTCACAAGGCACTTAACCAACAAAAAAATAATATAGGATTTATAATTATATATAACATGTTTCTATATGTCTCTAGATATGTCAATATTGTAATTGACATAATAAACCTAATTAGTTTCCAATTACTAAGGAGGTCCTTGAATCCATCTACAACTTTAAAGTTTACGAAATTGTAAAATTTTATTATCAAAATTACAATTATCCATTGTCATCTTTCATCAAATTATCCATTGCCAGATTTTAATGTTGCAGATGGATGTAGGGGGGTCTTTGAATCCATCTGTAACATTAAAATTTACAAAATTGTAAAGTTTTATTGTCAAAATTGTAATTATCTATTGTCATATTTCGTCAAATAATTTACTGGAAAGAGAAGAATGCTTCATGATATTTAACATACTCCTTTGACTTGGTTGTAGATTAGCAGCTCAGTACTCTTGGTGCAATATAAACTAGACTAATGAGATCTTGAATCATGATTGAATAATATAGCCATTAAATAGTTATTAATATATTATATAGTTATTATATATGTTATTATATTATATAGCAGCTCGGTACTCTCGGTGCAATATAAACTAGACTAATGAGAACTTGAAGCATGATTGAATAATATAGCCATTAAATAGTTATTAATATATTATATAGTTATTATATATGTTATTATATTATATAGTTAATACAGTTATTAAATATAGTTAAAATTTTATGTAATATTAATGTAATATCAATATAATATAATTAATACATGTAATATATTAATATTAATAAATTATATATATATAAAAGAGGAAAAATAAATAAATAAAGGGAAATGATAGGGAAAAGAGAATGAGCGGAAAAATGGGTAAATTTAAAAATGAAATTGAGAGGGAAAAAGGGGGAAAATAAATCAAAAGAGTTCATTAATCTAAATCTTATTGTGAATGAGCTAGTGGAAGAGTTTGTTTTGGTTAAGTGCATATCCTAAGTAGTGGTTTCAAATTCATGCAGTGATCGATTCAAGAAGAAATAAGGGTTTAAGTGAATGAAAAATTTGAAATATCAATCCAAATAGTTTTGAGTATTTTATGTTGTTTGTATGTGCTTGTAGGAGTCTTTGGTTTTCGTTCTTCATCCTGAATTAGTATTTGGTTTTCATTCTTATAAGCATGTGACAAAGTAGAAGAAACTAAACCGTGTGAGATTGACATATTTTAATGCCCCCATGGTCTAGAAATATATTGCAGCCAAATTGTTGGTAGGCTTCTATGCTATTAGCAATTCCTGTTACTTATATCTATTTCCTCAACTGTTAGTTACAGAAAATTAAAGTGCTTGTAACTAGAACAAAAATATGTTTCTATTGGATCCTCATATCCTTCTCCATGTGTTTTTCCATACACCAACTACAATTTAAACATAGATTGCATTCTCTAATTTCTTCATTCAATTTATGTTCTCTTCAATAACCCTCTACTTCCAAGCATTTCAACATAACAAAAAGAATACTCATCAGAAAAAAACAAATACTCTGCTTCCAAGCATTTCAACATGGTTTTGAAAGTGGATCTTGATTCTTAAAGAATCGATTCCCAATGGCATCACCTTCACCTTCAATTCCCATGATTTAATTCCTGCATGAACAAATCAAAACAAAATACCAGTTATTCCAAACCCCCTTATCATTATTCATACCTTCACATGGATCTTGACCCAACGATGCATAACTTTCTGCAATGATTCCGATGAATAGAAGTATTTGGTTTCTATTCACCCAACGACCACTTCAAGCAATGTTCTAGTGCTTTGTAAATATATAATGATTTCTTACTAAAGATTTGACCTCGAAGTTATACTAAAAGAAAAAGAAAAATTTTAAAAGGAAAAATGAAAGTTGAAGTTATGATCACCATGACATAGATATATGTTGATATTAAAGAAAATATGTTAACGAACAAAAATAGTTAGGGTTTTGGTCAATAAAATAAAAGGAGGTGGCCTTCTTAGAGAGGGTCGAGCCCCAATGATTGGAGAGAAAAGAAGAACAAGTTATGTTATGGTTTCCTTTCAATTGGATTAGGGAAGAAACTAGCTACATTTCAATGATTGACATGCCACAGGGAAAAGACTAAACCATTCCAGTAAACATGTTTATTTTTTATTTTCCCTTCCTTCTAACTTTTTCTCCTTTGTGGTTTCTTGTGGTGAACTTGTTTTTTGTTAGAATATTGTTGGCCTCTTATTGAAACCGTTGGTGCCTAGTTTTTAGGCATGAAATTGGAAAATTAGTGCTACTGATTTGTGTGTCACCAATGATTCTACCATCTGTCATAAAAAATTTACCAAATTTTTTTTATCTTGTCTGTTGTGTTGGGTCTCCAATGGGATGCATCTGTTCCTATTTATTTATTATTTATTCTCATTTAGAAGTGTTATGTTATTTGACTTAAGAGAAGAGAAAGTGTTGAGTCATGTTTTCTAGTTTGGTTGTGAGTTACTGCAGGAGATAGTCGTTTGTTAAGGAAATAAAGGATAGTGTCGAGTGTTGTTTGCTAGCTTTGTTGTGAGCTACTGTAGGTGTTGTTTTTTGTTAAGAAACCAAAAGATATTCTTTTTTCCTCTATTTGAAATAAAGCTATAACTATGATTGTTTTCAAAAGAAGATTAATTTTAGTGTTGTGTGAGAACAAAGTTCTAATTAATCTTACATTGATACAATCATTTTTTTTCATATTGAATTTTTGGATCTCTATTGTTTGGGGTTGTGGTGAATACTCAATGAACACTTAAGTCCTTTTATTTAGATCCATTACATGAAAGAGAGAATTTTACTTCGTATATTTATTGTTTATCACTTGTGGATTAGACTTGTGGAGAGCCATACCCATCATGTTGTGTATCTAAACTATTTATCACTTCCGTGGCTTAGTCTCGTTGGATAGCCACGCCTTTCTTGTTATGTATATTTATTGTTATCATAAGTTGTGGCTTGGCCTTTGGGTGAGAGCTACTAAAAGCGAGAATAATATCTCCTTTTATATAAATATTCAGATATTGTTGGTTTAAATGTGAAAGAGGTACTCGGTCTCTTTGTTGAAGAGATACCGAAAGCAAATAACATATCTTCTTATATATAAATATTCACATATTGTTGGTTTAAATGCGAAAGAGGTACTTGTTCTCTCCCTTGAAGAGCTATCGAAAGCGAATGTCATATCTCGTTATATTTAAATATTTACATACCTTTGGTTTAAATGTGAAAAGGTACTCGGTCTCTCTATTGAGGAGCTACTGAGAGTGAGCAACTTATCTCCTTTGAGATAATTATTTACATACTATTGGTTTAAATGTGAAAAGGGTACTCAATCTCTCACTTGAAGAGCTAGTGCACTTCATTATATACATATGTGATTGTATATAAATATGTATTTTGGTTCTGTAATGAAGAGTGAATGATTTATATATATTGTTCATTAAAGATAAACTATGTAAGGAGGTTTGGTCTTTGACTGAAGAACCAATAACCTTTTGTTTATCTACAAATAATATTGTTTAAAGTGTGTAAATAATATACATATATATTGTATTGTACCTAGCCCTTAGATAAGGTCAAAGATACTAAAATTAAGACTAAATTAAGTTTAAGCACAATGAACATAGATAAGTCGTGGTTACGCTAACTAACCATTCACTCAAATAATAAAAACATTTAACTCTAGATATTGAATTATATCGAAGGTTGCGACACTTAATTAATTATTTAATCACCAAAGGCCAAAATTGTAATAAACATGATTGAGGGATAGTATGCATCATCCTTACTGATAATAAGATCCTAAAAGCCTCTCATGCATTATAAATTGTATTAACATTGAAACCACAATTGTTAAAAAAATAGAGTATTGTTGTTATAAGTTGTTCCACAAACTAAGTTAAATTTTGATGTTGTTACGTGTGTGCTGTTGGTGAGGCTGAAAATAAATAAAATCACACATTAAGACACAATTGTAGGATGTAACATATAGTCATACCACAACCAAAACAAAACAAAAGGCACTAGTTGCAATCACAACCCACAAAATCACCTCCCAATGGTTGTCCCCTACAACCATTTTTCATCAATATATTTTAGATTGTATGGATGCCTCCCTCTAATGATCAATTAATATTACATTCATATTACATTATTAAAAATCATATTTGAAAATAGGAGAAATTCCATGCATATATCTTTTCCAATCTAACAACTGGTGCGCTCAACCTAGCACAGTGAAACCTGCTGGACCAAAACAGACATATCTTGGTCATCCGAAAATATTTTTCAACAAATCGAAAGAAAATATTTACTAGAAACGTTGTTACAGACACAATAGAATAGTTCTGAAAACACAAAAATTATATTGGTGAACCAGAGCATGTAGTTGTGCCCCTCCCAGTACCGTAGAGTCATAGTTACAAGTTTCGAAGAAGAGAAAGAAGATCAAAATAAATAGCATCTCAGTTTTGAATCCTACAGACTCCACTCTTATTGTAACCATATTCTGGCATACAATAATCAAGCATATAGATTAATCAACTTAGCCTCCATTTCACATAATCATCATAATAATATGTTAAAATCATAAATAAAATCATATGAGAAATACTTATCTCAAGATATGGGAAACTAGCTACAGTAGGACAACATTCCCCCCCATCCATAGACACAGTCAAACCTCCCCCACTTGAAAAAGTCACCTCCAAGTTGAGACCATGGATCCACAGGTAAAGGCACACTTAGTCTAGAAAATCTTAGAACCACCTCTTCCAAGAACCATAATGCTTGCCACTACTACTTTTATGTCTGTATCCACTATCTATGGGATATGACCTAGCTCACCATCCCATTTCCTCGATTCCTATGCAAGAAATTGTAGTAGAATGATATAATGGAAGAAAAAGGGAAACAAATAAACTAACTCTAAATCTCAATACACTCCCAATACTACCAACATTCCCAACACGGTTAGATAACACAAGGCACATGGTCCAAAGCTCAAGATTAGCTTCAATAAGGAGAGTCCATATGAATTTATAGTACAAGGAGGCCAACTCCAACCCAAGGGAATCAACTCAAATTAGAGAGAGGTAAGTTTTAAGCTTCATCATGGAGTCTTAACTTGAATTAGTGGAGTGATGGCTTAGTTAGGATATTCCCTTTCCCGAATTAACACCATGAGGACGAGTTACCAAAAACCAAGGATGGAGCCATGAAGAGCACATGGAGGCACACTAATGCACAAGGGGGGTTACAAAACATCAAGTATGGAGAAATAGGTGAGATAAGGAATCCAATAGGTTCATAAATATCATGGAAGAACAAAAATAGGATCATCAATGCATAATGTAAGAGTGGAAGCTAGAAAATAGCTTGCAACCCCTAAAAATTAGGAAACGGGTTCATAATGACCGAAAACACATAAATGTGAGGGAATATCTTCCCAAGGAGGGTTTCCTAGGAAATAGGGTCCCACTAAGGTGTCAAAAAGATACAATATTAACTCCATAGTCCATAAAGATCAAGAATAGGGTCTTTTGTACAAGGTTTGGGTGACAAAGATTATTAATGTCACCAAGGTGAAAATATGAACTGGGATGGAAAAACGTAAGCCAAAAACAAGTCATAAGGTGCTATGGATGTCCCCATTCCCCCCCATTTTGTGGAATCCATGGTCCCCATACTCTTTTAGTTTCCTTTGTTGAATGAGTTTTTTATTTAATTAATAGTAACAACATTCAAAGATAGTAATGATGCCAGTAATAAAAATAACATTAATAATAGTGCCAAAGTCCAAAGTCAAATTATCAAAAAATAATCATAATTCCTTAATCAAATTAATGGTGCAAAGGATCATAATTCCACAGTCATATAAAATATCATAAGTCCATATTACAAAATAACATAAGTCACATGAAAGAACATAAGTTTGTGGCTTAACACTAGGGGTATTACATCCCTGTCCCCTTAACAATGCATCGTCCTTGATTCATATTACATACATGCCTCAAAATTTTAAAATTGATGGCATTATGCTTCCCTCATGGAATCCTCCAGCTCCCAAGTTGCATCATCGAGACTTTAATGGGTCCGTTGGACCTTTACATGCCTGATGTCTAAATTCCAAAGAAACTTGACCTTGCTGCCCAAAATGGCAATCGGTTGTACTGAAAAATAACCTTCGGATTCCTCTTGGATCATAATCCATTTAATCACATTATTAGTACCATGTTAATACATGTCTATATATCAATAAATAAAATAAAATCACTCTAATTACCTGGATCACATTCCAGTCATTACATGGTTAGCATCAGGTATGTACTTTTTCAATAAAGACACATGAAACACATTATGTACTATAATGCAAGTAGGTAGAACTAACTCATAAGAAATATTTCCTATCTTAGGTAATACCTCAAAAGGACCACAATATCTGGTAGCTATCTTGGAGCAATTTCCCAAGTTTACGAAGCTCTTCTTGGGTCTAACTTTCAAAAACACGCGATATCCAAATTCAAACTGTATGGTGGTACTATTCTGATATGCATAACTTTTTTTTGTCTTCCTTGAGATTCCTTTAGATTCTTCTTTATCTTAACCATCTTATCCTCCATATCCTTTAATAATTTGGTCCAACAATGACTGTCTTTGTTGGGTTATCCCAACTAATAGGAGTAATGCACTTCCTTCCGTACATGGCCTTGAAAGGACTCATCATCAAAGAGGAATGATATCCATTATTATAAGAAAATTCCACCAAGTGTAAATAATATTCCCACTTATATGGTTGATCTATCACATACATCCTTAACATATCTTCAATCATTTGGTTAACTCTTTATGTCTGTCCATCTACCTGAGGGTGGTATGTTATACTCATGTTTAGACTTCTGCCAAAACCCTTGAACAATCATTTACAAAGGTTAAAAGTACATTTTGAATCTCTATATGATTCTATAGCCTTCAGAAAACCATGCAATATGGCTACTTTTTTCACATAAATATCTGCAATGTTAGCTACTTTGTAAGTTTTCTTTACTAGAATGAAGTTTGTTTCCTTAGTCAATTTATCTACCACAACCATGATAACCTCATTTTTCAATCTTGTCTTAGGAAACTTGATGATGAAATCCATCATCACTACATCTCATTTCCATTCTGGTATTGGCAAGGGATGCAACAATCCTGCTAAATGTCAATGCTCAAATATAACTTTTTGACATTCCATGCACCTAGCTATATATTCTGCAACATCATTCTTCATCCCTAGCCAATAAGATTGTTTCCTTACTATTGATATCTTTTTCTGATAGCCTGGATGTATGGAATAAGGAACATCATGCATTTCTTTCAGAACCATATTCCATATATCTCCAACATTAGTCGCGTAAACTGTATCTCTATGCATGAGGATCCCATTTTCTTCAAACTTATACTTATCAAATTTATGTGGAATTTTATGTTGTTGCAATCCTAACCACTTATACTATGAAACGAGAACTATATACTATGAACGAGAACTCTACCCATAAAAACGATGATTTTTGCAAAAAAAACACCAAAAACACCCCCCAAATAGAAAAGTGTTGATACCAGTATACACGTTTTTTTTTTTAGGGTAACAAATAGAGCCATGGACTAAACATCCCATATTTTTGTTTAACAAAACTTTAAAATCAACCTTAAATTGGAAAAAAAGAAAAATTCTTGAAGAGATAAATTACAACTTTCTGGAAAATTGCATATTAAAGAAAAAACAAATTTTTCTAATAATTTCACCATTATAACCATATAGAAACAAATAAATTATGATGTGATTCATAATGAGATAATATATTAGACCATACAAGAACAAATGGTTCATATAAATATTCAAAAACTCCTCTAGAGTTTCAATTACAAAAATCATACTAGTAAAAAGCATCTAACTGCCTCTTCAAATTCATCCATGGATTATGACATCCCATCATCAAAAGTTAATATATAGAAGTTTGCATTTTGACTAAAAGTCTTGATTAGAGTTAAAGTTGTATCATCATTGGAGTTAAGCTAAAAGTTGTATCTAATAATCTAATAGTTGTATCATCTTTATTTGAGTTTTAATTACTAGGTTAAAGTTGAAGTTTTATGTTTCCAACTATATGTGAGTGTACTTATCACATGTTAACTAAGCATTTTTTTTAAAATTGATAATTATTAATTTTGAACCACCTCCATGAAACCAATCTTGAGTGTACTCTTGTCTCATTTTCATCCATAGATGGAAAATCATAAATAGTATTCCTCCCCAAAAATCTAAGCTATATCGGTCTATATAGATAATTATATATTTTATTAATATCTATATTTAATTTTTTCTTGAAAAACAACTTATATATAAACTTTTTATTTATTTTCAAAAAATATAAGTTTACCAAACTACTTGCAATAGTTTTTACTTTTTAGGAATTAAAATTTCTTTTAATATATTTTTTATATTTAATTCTTTTTTAAATCTGTTTTATATTCTTAGATCTCTATTTTCAAAATAAAAAATTATGCTTTCTATTAAAATTATTCAATTCATTGAAAATTTTTCATTTTACTATTCTTCCATGCTTACAAAATTGCATTACTCCCTTACTATATATTAAACAATGATGTCATTCACGCAAAGTAGGAAAAATAAATATAAAGCATATAAATGATAACCACCAGATAATACAATTAAGCGCACCGGATATATATATAAACTGTATTTTCACAAAACCACTCTATGATGCAGAAATCCTTTTAAATTTTCATTCCATAAACACGTCTATAATCAAATAAGTCGATGTAAAGGAAGGTAAGATATTAACCGGACTCGTACTCATATTATATTTCACTAATCTTCTCTTTTTTCAATTGTAAAATCTCATCGTTTAACTGTGTATTGGAATATGAGGAAAAATATTGTTGTTTAGTCATTAATAACAGTAGGTTAGGTGAACAAGGACTTAACCAAATGCCCAAAGATTTACGCATTAAGGTAGAAGGTTTCATACAATTATGATATCGACGATTTTCCTACTTGATAAAAGTAGTTATTATCACCGCTCAGTTACCAAGAACCAACCTTGAAAAACGCTACAACCCTCTATGTGGAAAAATGCTACAACATAGGTAGAGAAGTGCGAAGAATCAAAAGTAACAATTAACTGGGAGTTTCGTTGGTTAGAAATCCTCAATTAATGGGCATGTGTCTCAAGTGATCCAGATACTCACTATGGAATTGGGCAGATGTCCATGTCTGGAGTACCCTAAGAGAAGCATAGAAATCACAACGAGGGTTAGGTTCCAATGGGAGCCCAAAATAAGGGTTGATGGATTTAGAGGAGTGGATCCCTTTAAGATCGAGGTTACTATACCTTCAACTGTGTTGCATTAATCATCCTAAGGATTAATGAATGGAAACAACTATATAAAAACAGAGAGAGATTTTGGGTTTCACACATGGATAAGCTATCCCTTAAGTCACGCGAGATTTACCGATTTCCCTCTACAGGTGTAGCCCGTAAATTCTTTATAAAGGCCCCCGAGCGTACTATAGTGAACCTATTCAGATTTTACTCTTCAAGGAAACCTCCAATTATTTAAATCCTGCATAAAGAACGGTGAATTTTTCGATCACGGTTTCACGTTACTCGTTATTATTGCAAGTCGCCAATTACATCATGCATTTAACCCCCATGAGCATATGAGCGTCATGAAAGCCACGGGTAGGGTAATTCTTTTCTTGCCGGATCGATCACTGAACATACCAGCTAGGTGTTGATCACACATCACGTTCCATATATTAGGTGTTGCAGGTTCAACTGCTGCTTCCACTTGATAATTGGTGTTTCTGCAGGTGAGACTCAAAGCACTTAGCTTAGAATTAGCCTAGATAGCTTATAGCAGTGGTATTATACGTAGTAGTAGAGTAAGGCCCAAAGGTCTTAGATAGAGACTTATTTAGAATGCCTGAAGCTCCATGTCCATTAGCAACCTTGAAACACTTCACGGCAGGGCAAGGCTCATGCTCATTACTTGGATACTTTCCATGCATATAATAACACAAATTAAATTGACACCTGTGAATTTGGATAAAACGTAAAATGAAGGGCATGAAAAATGCTTGAACGTCATGAAATTTTTGTTTGACAGGCAGCAGGAATTTGAAATTCCAGGCCTGCCCTCGATGCCCGGCATCGAGGGCAGGCCTGGAATTTCAAATTCATGCTGCCTGTCAAACAAAAATTTCATGACGTTCAAGCATTTTTCATGTCCGCCGCTTGGGCGCCAAAGGGCGGCCCTCACGGCCGCCCTCGATGCCGGGCATCGAGGGCCACCAACATGCAGACAAACTTTGCCACCAGCTGGTGTCCTACATGAGTTCTAGGATTCTCTCCCTTGCAAGCAGCATATATATAATTTCCAGTGACAATAAACAATAGATAAAAGAAATTCATCCCTCCATGACAAGGACTGTGACTACTCCAAGAACCCTTCATGGAACAAACCTTGTTCACGTTGGTTCAAACCTTGAATTCAAAAATAACCAATTGCCACAAAAATAACTGACACACAAAGAAAATCACAAAAGCCTCAGCACTCTGAAGAACTTAAAAAAACAATGTCGCAATGACAATCACTCTCCACCAAAACCCTGAATAACTACACCTCCAAAACAATACACAAAATGACAATCACTCCCAAACAATACCCTGAATAACTATACCTCAACGAACTTGCTAATCAACCTGCGAATATTGTTGTACCTCCAGAGCTACCTGAGCCACATTTCTTCAATATAAACATGGCTGTGAATCCACTATCACCTCCCCAAGAATTCTTCAGACTTGGTAATTTGGCTTTTCCTCCTCATCACCTTGGAAACATGGCGATACGTCCACTGCTACGACCCCCGGTACACTTCGGATTTGGCGATCAGCTTGCAAACATGCAGGCTGTACAACCAGCGTTACCTCCACCGCATTTTTTCGGATTTGGTTATGGTGATCAGTTTGCAAACATTGTTCATGTACCTGCACAATGATTCTTCATGAGACATGACTATCAGCTCAGAGGCATACATTTTCAAAGCACCAGGGATTTACCAGCTCCACCAAATTTCTTCGGTCATGAGGCTCAATACATGGCTATACCTCCACCGCTCCGACCCCCAGTACACTTTTTCACATTTGGAGATCAGCGTGCAAAAATTTATGCTTTACCGCCATTGTTGGCTCAATACATGGCCATACCTCCACCGCTCCGACCCCCAGTACACTATTTCACATTTGGAGATCAGCGTGCAAACATTAATGCCTTACCGCCATTGTAACCTCCACCGCATTTCTTCGGATTTGGTCATGGTGGTCAGTTTGCAAACATGGTTCTTGTACCTGCACAACAATTCTTCTCGCACAACGGCCAGCTCGCAAACATGCATTTGCATTCACAAGCTGTAGAAGGTTATGGCATTCATTTACACGCTGAACAAGGTTAAGGACATGACCCTTTCTTAGGAG
>LPNX010923340.1:306341-329459 GCA_001517045.1 Pseudotsuga menziesii
TAGTGGTTTCCTTCTTTTACATGCTGATAAAGTTCACCTATAACACTAGAATTGATGATCTTATCCATTAATCTAATGTTCTAGTGCTAATAGCTGCTAGATTTATCACATGTATCTTCATACTAAGTGCATAAACTACTTTATTTTCCTTACCTTTGATATGCTTGATGTCAAAGTCATATTCACATGATTACTCCATCCACCTCCTCTATATTGCATTCAAATTAGGCTGCTAAAGCAAGTATTTTAACCCATCATGATCAATTCTGAACTAAAAATATTTACCCATTAGATAATGTCTCCACATCTTCAAAGCACGGATGGTAGTTTCAATATCTAAGTCATGGGTGGCATAGTTCTGCTCATGTTCCTTAAACTTTCTATATTCATAACTGATCTCATGTTCATCCTGCATCAATACTCCACCAATTCCTTGCTTGCATGGATTTGTTCACAAAAAAGGTTTCGTTCAGGATCTGTAATCTTTAGAACAGGTGCACTAGTAAGCATTTACTTAAACCTTTGAAAATTATCTTCACACTTAGGACTCCAAACAAAATTTACACGCTGCTTATGTAAAGATGTGATAGGATGAGCTGAATTTGGGATTCCTTTGACGAACCTTTGGTAGTACCCAACTAATCCCATGAAAGATATTACTTCTGATACATTCTTAGTTGTTGTCCATTCCATAATGGCTCTTATCTTTTCAAGATATACTAAAACACCTTCTTCATATATTATATGCCCTAGGTAGTGGATTCTTCCTTGATATAAAGAATGCTTGCTTAATTTGGAATACGACTAATGTTCTCTAAGTACTTGCATTATTAACCTTAGATGTTATTCGTGTTCTTATTATGTCTTGGAATAGACAAGCATATCATCCAAGAATACAATCACAAACTTATCTAAGTATTTTATGAAGTCTCCATTCATTAAACACATGAATACTATTGATGCATTTGCTAAACCAAAAGGTACCATTGTGAACTCATAATGTCCATACCTTGTTCTGAATGTTGTATTACTGATATCTTTAATCTTAATTCTAATTTGGTGGTATCCTGACCTCAAATATATCTTTGAAAACACCTTGGCTTCTCTTAACTGATCAAATAAGTAATCAATTCTTGGTAATGGGTACTTGTTTTTAACCATGGCTTTGTTCATGTTATCAGCAATTCTCAATCAGTGTGGACACTGCTTGTTCCTCGCCAATGTAAATCACAACTACAGAACAAAAAGACACAGCAACATATCCTTTCCTTGAATAATCAGATTAACTAACATAAAAGACAAAGTACCTCAACCTTGGATTTTCTTATCTTCTCTCAAAAAGTCCTAGTAATGGTTCAGTACCTGCAAAATAGATCACAAGACAAACAAATGAGATGAGAGTATCATGATAAATGACTATTCATATTGGTGATCAAGGAATCCAATAATATCTAACTATAATCAATACAATCAAATATAGGAAAGGGAAATGTCTTTGTGTTAATATATGGATTAGAAAGAAGTACAACCAAAAATCCTTGATGTCGATGGCTTCAATCTCGATATGAATGTCTACAATCTCCTATGAATATGAAGACCTCTCCAACCATAAGATAACTCTACTTTTTCTCTGATTCAGACTTCAAACTAACAGCATAAGGATGTTTTTTCTAGCCTCCTCCACTCTCATCATGAAGGCTTCATTTATAGGCCTAGAACTCAATAGACGACTTGAAAAATGGATAGAATGAGATCCCTACAGGTGAGGAAGATGAATGCCACCTCTCCCAAGCATATAGGAACTAACCCCACGGAGGTCTCCACATGGAAGCTTCTAGAAACATAGTTTTTCTCATTTATTGATCACCACTCTTAGCATAACTGAACAAAGCACCGATCTAGGCTTTTTTCCAAAGAAAGAAGAAAACGACACTTTTGGATCAACTGCAATAGGCGCCACCAACGCTCTGTGTAAAAAACATGAAGGCACCGTCCCTTCTAGATCTGGGAAAAAAGTGACCAAGAAGATTCAAGCTAGGCTTTCTAGGAGGTTGAAAGTCAAAGTGAAATTCTCATGGAGGATGATAAGAAATGTAAAATTTCTAGGTGCAACAGAATTTCCCCAAAAGTATGAAGCTAGAAGGAAGTGATAGGTGAAATAGTTTGCAAGTTTTCCATCTGATACAAAGGCAAAGAGAGATAGGCTCATACGGGACTAGTAACTAACTATATCCAAACTAATCATAGTTGCGGACCAATACACTGTAGATCTATGATGATGACCACGTCATGGCTACCAATAATACACTGTAGATCCATGAATAACTGATATGGGAGGTGGGACATATCTACGAAACATACAAAGTATATCCATGTCTATTAACCTCAAATACAGATCACAGCCACCAAACATACAATGTGGATCCATGTCATGACTTTAAATGATCTTCAAACGCAACCTGAGCATAGGAAATGATGATGGAAAAGCCTAATCACTTAGGGTATTCATCCCAATCCCCAACTGATATGATTCTAACATGTGAATATTCAATAGATGTGTTGACGTCGAACATGGAAGAAACCACTTGATTACTAGTCATTGATGTCAACTGTTAACAAGTGTGAGGGAAATCACCATTGATGTCAATGATCCCAAAGGTATCCTAGTACATTCTCCCAAGTGTGAATAAATATTTTTAAGTCAAAAACTTGACAGAATATTTCAATCAGAGGTCATTGATGAAAACCTACTGTTGAAAATGAGAAAACCTATGGTTGAGACGTGCATGCTTCAAAGTACTCTTCCAGGTTTCTAGGTCTAATTCTTGGATAATGATTTGAATTCAACAGGAATAGACTTCATCACAAGAGGGCCATGATGATTCCCTCATCAGTGACACAAAACTAAGAACAAAAGTTGATTTGAAGTGATAGAACTTAGACATGACTGACTCTTAAGGAAAAGTAAAGTTACTGATGAGTTATTTTTCAAGGAGAGACATCCTTTGAACAATTTGACGACATGACACATGACTTGGTAGCATCGACTTAATGAGAGTAGAAATAGGTGTAATGCAAGGAATATGACAAATCATTCTTTGAATTGACTCAAATGAGTCAGGCGACTCACAAAAGTGGATCGACTCAAAGACAAGTCGAAAACCCAACTATTCAGATATGCAAATGTAGACAGGTGCCATGTTCAAAGGTGGACTATAGATTAATGCAATAAAAAAAAATCAAAACTATTCCCATTTCCTTTAATTTCCCCACCTCGAAAGGTGAGTGCCTCTTTTCATTTTTACGAGTCCAAAGAGGGTAACAAACACTCATTAAAGCTCATCAAATGATGAGTCCATTCTCATATTTTTCACGAACCTGAGAAAGGAGGGGTTTGTTGCCAAATAGGGTCTTTCATAATTTGTTTTATGAGTCAGATGGAAGTAAAATCATTTGTATTTTCATGTTTAAAGAGTCTAAAATGACTAAGAAGACTCCAAAAAGGTCATTTTTCGTAAATAAGGCCAGCCAGTCTGAAAAAGAGATAACATACCCCCGACTAGTCGACCGTTCTGATTCTTTTACAAGCATGAATGTAATAAGTTCACTTGGCAATATTTTTGTGTTTTGAGGAGACTGAAAAGAGCTTAAATATAACTCTCTAACTAGGTTCCTTTTTCATAATCCACTTTTAACAAGTCTGAAAAAGCGAAAAAGTAGACTCGACACCTTTGTACTGGAAATTTAATGAGCATGTAAAAAGTGTAAAATGACGCTCAATACTTTTTCAGTCTTGATCTAAGCTCGAAAAATACAAAAATAGCTTACATTGTAACCATAACCCAATATTTTCCTGAAAAAACTCAAAAAACACCGTTAAAAACCATTTTACCAAAACTATAGAAAGTGAAAAATAAAAACCTACTTTTAATAATTGGATTTCAAAATAAAATAAATTGTAAATCAATTTTGAAAACTCCAAATATTCTATAAATAGAAAGGGTAGGTAATATATTTTTACCATTTTCTTTTTACCATTGGTGAGTTTTGGAAATTGGTTTTGATAGCAAGAGTTCCCACCGGTGATTTTGCAAGGGTTCTTCACTACATTGTTCTTCATTCTCCTTAGAAGAGGTAAGCATTTGTTTCTTTCCCCTTTTATGCTTAACAAATGTCATTTAACGTCTTTTCCATTGTTTAAATCCATGTACCTAAAATGTTTTTTTTTTTTTTTTTTTTAAGTTTAAAAGCAAGATAGAAGATAGATTGATCGTTTGAAATGGTAGGGTAGGGGATTAACCATCCCAATAGGGGTTTTTTACCGTGGTAGAAGGTAAAATTTTCTTCCTCGTAGGGTTTTGGCCATCGGGAAGAGCTCCCAACAACACTTTGTCAAGCTTGGATAGAGGCACCATAGGCTCTCTGTCCATTGTAGATAGGCGCTTGACACTCTGCGAGCCACAGGAAGCAGCACTGTGGTGCTCTGTGGGAAAATGGGAGCAGCGCTGCTTGCAGAGGAAAAAAAAACCCTAATCCACCAAAAACAATTTTTTCATGTTTTCTTCTTGCTTCATAATTTGTCATTTCATTTGCTTTTCTTCCTTTTAGCCATGATATGTATTCTAATTACAAATATTGTGTGTTATAGGTGCATCATGGTGATTTGGAAGGAAAGTGAACATGAAGTTCTAGACAACCAGGCTACTAATGATACAACTACTATTAAGGATCTATGGAACTGTGGGATTCTAAAGTATTTTCGGATACCCAGTATGAAAGCACATGTACGATTGCTAGAGTATATCATAGACATGTGGGATCCCGACCATGAGAATTTTGTGGTGAGATTCCATATCCTACCCATAGAGGTTGAGGATATCTATTTTCTGACTGGTTTGTCTATGAGGGGAATCCCAATAGTGCTATCTGGAGCACGAGGAGGGGAGGGCTCCTTGGATGATATTATTGATCAGCGTTGCTCACTAGGTACAGAGTCCCAATCGGGGAAGCTACAGACCAAGTATCTAGTATATATTCCATTTAGGACAGTGGTGTATACTATCGGTAAGGTTGCAGGCACTAGGGATGCCCACCTTACCACCAGATAACATATGCTATATGCTTTGCAGTGCATGGATCCTACTTTCTTCAACTGGTGTGAAGGCATGCTAGTTTGTCTGAAGATTCAATTAAAGAAGTGCAAAAGAGGAACGCTTAAGCAATTTGGCTATGGAGCAGTGATAGTGTCATTTATCTTACAGTAGGTGCCTCACATGAGGCCACAGGTGACCATTACTAGGCTTGAGCCTGAGGACCCAAGGATGGTTGCATGGGTTACAACCATGCCTTTCCTTAGAGGTGGAGGGCCCAAATTTAGCTACGGGTCAGGATTCTTTTGTTGGTTGAGAAACCAATTACTTATGGTGGAGGATTATGCCTATGAGGGGGAAAAATTCTGCAATGACCTGGAGTTGGTTTTACCTGAGGGAGAAGTATGCAATAACCAAGGTAAGAAAAGACATTATCCACTTGTGTTTTTAATTTTTGTATTTTATTTCATTTTTTATTATTATTTCATAGTACTAAGATAAGTATAAATGTTTCTATGCAGACATTGGATATGTATGTCCAGCGCGGATGTTTCCTATTCCTAGGCGAGTAGGCGTTAGAGACATGATGCTATATCGCTTCGAAGCTGATGAAGAGCTTGGATATCTTGAGGAGAACCTACAACACTTGAATTTGGGAAGTCCTAACATTACTATTGATGAGGTGCCTAAGCGTTATCAACACCATACTGCAGGTGTCTCTTGATGGTTCTCTAGGATACTTCACAGAGTGGCCCAAGCTATTACATCCTACCATGAGCATCACGAGGATTAGTCTTCCTTAATTTTCACTTTTTGTATATGTATTATTGAAAGCTTCGAAGCTTCATATTTTTCCCTATGTATATTTGTATCCCGAACTCTTTTATAGTCCTAAACGTTTTTAGGGCACTGAAAGCTAGAGATGCTTCAGCCCAAATTTTGTATCTCAGTGCGACAGTTTTTATAGATGCAAAAAAAAATTATATTTACAGTTGTGTGTGCAGAAAATGTGATGTGTGAAATGATCATCTACTTATGAATTTACATGTATTATTTGTGTTTCAAATGGACTTTTAAATATGAGCAATATGCCAATCTAATACATAGTTAGCTAGGGAATCTGCCACAACATTTAAATGTCTCGGAATGTGTTGATATGTAACTCTCTCAAAATACTTTTCTAACAACCTAACTCTTCGAAATGTATGAAGAAGCATGGGATTTAGGATGGTGTAGACTCGATTAATCTGTTGGACAACTAGTTTAGAGTCTAGGTAAACCCTAATTTCCCTTACATCATTAGCTAGGGATTCCATCAAAAATCTGATCACAGCTTGATATTCCTCCAGATTGTTGGTGGAGGGACCTAAAATAACACCCCCTAAACTCACCAACTCACTTGTAGGAGAGTACAGTAGCCATGCTGCTGATGCAAGGTTAAGTGTATATCGATTAGTACCATCAGCAAAACCAATGAAGGAAGTCATCTGTCCATCAGACAAAAGACATACATAAGTAGGGTTTTATGAAAAAACACATTTTGAATCACACAAAAGACACACTTCTCAAATATAAGACACACAACAAACTATAAACAATATTTACAAAGACCCTATGCTAAATGACCTAGGCATAGTATCTTTTGAGGTAGATCCCATTTCGAGGCTCTCCCAAAGGTATCCCATCGTAATCAACCAATTCATATGCCCCTTTCTCTAAAACATGACTGACAATATAGGGCCCATGCCACATAGACTCAAATTTTCCTGCCCCCAGCTTGTCATGCTTTTGGTCATAAGTCAAGACCAAAGCAAAGGAGCCAACTGCTACAACGAGATGGAGCAGAGATGGATGTGTGCATTTCTTGGAAGTGAACATTTGACATGGTGGGAATTTCTTAAATATCTCAATGCAATCTTTGAAAATAGAGGGCCAAAAATACCTTGCACGTAATATTTTCTGGGCAGTAGCCAACCTAGAGAGATGACTGCCACAAGCTCCAGCATGGCAATCATTTAAAATGATCTCATCCTCCTCATGGGTATGGAAACGTTGTAAGATGGATTCAACACCATGGTGGTATAGGGTATCATTCAATATAAGATAACTTTTGGCCTGGTGGTAAACGCGACGACGTTCATCTCGAGAAGCAGTAGGCTAGTATCGTAAGGTCTAGAGATACAAAATGATATCTCCGTACCATGGATCAATCATACTAATGAGAAACAATCACTCATTGGGAAATGAATCAAAGGGATCTGTATTCTCTGTAGTATGGGAAAGGTCACATATAAGCTCTGCAAAAATAAGAGACTTCTTAGAAGTGCTTTTGGTGAATTCTAACTCAAATTCCTGGAGAATCATAATCCAACATGAGTATTTTCCCCCAAGCACTTGTCGTGTAAGAATGTAGTACATGGGGTTGTAATCCATGTAAATAGTGGTGGTGTGGAGCAAGATATAATGATGAAACTTCTAGACCACGATGACTGTGGCCAGAGCAAGTTTCTCCACATGTGAGTATCAAGTTTCATAGTCTATAAGACTCTTACTTGTGTAATAAATCACATGTTCCTATTCGTGTTCATCTATTTGAACAAGGACCATGCCTATGGTAGACAAGGATGCAACCACATACAAGGAATAATCCTTAGCATAATTTGGTGGTTGCAACACTGGTGCATGAGTAAGTGGATGTTTAAGATTATCAAACATGGGTGGTGCGAAATCATCCCAAACGAAAGGGGTATATTTCTTGATCAACCTCATGAAACCATGTGTCCTTTCTACATAATTGCAGACGAAACAACGTAGAAATTTTTCCTTCCCTTGCAAACTTTGGAGTTCACTTATGTTCATGGGAATAGGTAGGGCTAAGATAGATTCAATTTTCAAGGGATCTATATGGATGCCATCTTTAGAAACAATAAAACCAATAATTTTTCCAACTTCTACACACAAAAAAACATTTATGAGGATTTAGACGAATATTAAAATGACGACATTGAAGAAACACAGCTCTCAGATGGTTGACATGAATATTCCACAGCTCGGAATGAGCAGGCAGGTCATCAAGATAAGGTTCACAACATGTTTAATATCGTGAAAAGAATATGACATGGAATGTTGGAATGTTGTTCCAGCATTCTTTAAATCGAAAGGTAGTTTACAATAAGCAAAAGTCCCCAAAGGAAAAATAAACACCGTTTTGTGTTTATCTGATGGGAGAATCTCAATCTAATTATAACTGGAAAAGCCATCCATAAAGGAAAAAATAACTCTTCTAGCACAGTTGTCGATTATCTAATTGATATAGGGAGTGGGAAAGTTGTCTTTTGGAAAAGCTTGATTCAAATACCTAAAATCAATACAAACCCTAATATTGCCTTGTTTTTTGTTCACAGGGACTATGTTGGACACCCATTCAGTTAATGGTACGGGGTAAATGAAACCAGCCTTTAGAATTTTCTCAACTTCTTCTTTAATAGTGGTTGCTTTTCTTGGATGGACCTATCGTAGATTCTGATGGATGGGCTTGGCATCGGGGTAAGTTTTTATCTCATGAAAAACAATAGAGGGATCAATCCCTAGAATTTATTCATATGTCCATGTGAAGACATCCCTAAACTCCTTGAATAGGGCCGTGTATAATTGGACCTCTTCAGGTGAAGAGTTCTGACCTATGAAAATGTTCTCGAAAATACTTGGTTTCAATGATATTTCTATAGGCATAGTTTTTGTAATGTTACACAAATTTCCTTTAGAATCAACACTATGAGTGAGGATCAGAGATTGAGGATTGGTGACTCTATCAAATGAAACCGTGGAGGTAAAGTGATCTTCTACCATATGGAAAGTGGGAAGGAAAGAAGATCGGTGGTGATAATCTTCCCAAGGAATCTCTTCTAACGACATAACTTCCATAATAGATTCGTCTGTAGGAAGTGTGTGGGAAAGATAATCCAGAGATGGGGAGGGGTTTTCAAGACAGTATGGCATGTGATAACAGTCTGATGCCACCAACAAATGGTCATTGATGGTGGGGTCACTGGTAGCTTGGATTGAATTGTAAATTTCTTTGAAATGGAAAAAGGATGTTGATTCATCATCAATTTCTTTTCCTTTGTCTGTATGAGAGATAGAAATCATGTTAATAGATGCAGTTTACAAAGTAGGAGGAGGATTAGATGAGGGAAAGACTCCCATTAGTGAAGATTCTTTGATAAGGCCTACTTAATGTCCTTATACTATGGGGTATTTAGGAGAAGAACGTTTTTTGCATCATTTGTAATGGCACTAGGTGTGATGAAATCTAAAAAATTGACGGTAACAATATTCCCTTAGAATGGGAACTGGATGACCCGAAAAATTGTCGATGCTACAGCTTGCATAGCATAAAACCAGTTATGACCTAGGAGTAAGTTGTAATCCAAAGGAGCATCGACAATTTAAATATGAATGGAGACTGACTTGTCCCCCGGTTCAACATGGATGGCAAGTAGTAATCCATAGGGTTGAAAGCTACGACCATCAAAATCCTTAAGAGTGGTAGGTGAATGGTTGATTTTCGGAGAACCAATGGCTCTCCAACAAGATAAAGACATGACAGATGTAGAGGCACCCTCATCCAAAATGGTATGACGGATAGTCTTTCCAACAATTTTGGTAGCTATATGGGAATCTAATTGATGTGAGAGCCTTGTCTTGTAATCGTCCAGTTTGAAAGTGATGATATTACTGTTCTCAAGGTCCATAGCTCCAAGGGAAGTAAGTAAGTTTTTCCATTGATTTGGGTAGGTTTGAAGTACCTCTAGAGCTGACATAGCGCAAGTTTCTTTTAATGTCCCATTTTTGGAATTTTATTAAAATGCCCAATTTTCCATTTTTTTCACAATTTTGGCTCTTGACTAGTTTAAGTGTCTTGTTATCCAAATCATCCCAATTGCTCCTAGATATTTAGAGAAGGTGTATTACTGATATAATAACTCAATTATTATTTTCATCTATGTTTTTTTACCTACCAATTACTTCTGCAAACTTGTTTAATATTCTGTTCAAAGTAGGAGTCTTTACTAGCAAATTGGGGCTCCAATTCCCCCTGGGTAATTGTTGGAAATGGCTTCAAAAATGATTCCAAAGTCACTTGAATTTCTGAACAGAGGCTGGGTATATGTAAGGGGAATTTTAAAACTCTCATATGCATCATGGTTCATTTTATACGGGATTTTATGACTCTTTCCAAAACAACTCCCAAGTCACAATTTCTACCCTTGGGGAAAATGCACCAAATCTTCTCCCAATGCAATAAAAATGAGTAAAATGGATTCCAATGCTTAAGCACCGAACATGAGACTTTAAATACACATTAATTAAATTCCATCCATCATAAATTTATCATATATAAACACCTCCATTTGAAATAATAAGCATTACCATGGCATATATCAAAATAGAGTGGAAATGGTCATTGTTTGCTCTTTAAAAGTCATTTTGACATACAAATATTGGGGATTTCGACTTGAAAATTTATGAGAATTAATAACAAAGAATATTTAACTGATTTTAATCATAAATGGATAATTAAATTCTCTCCCAATTCTAAATCATCAGCATTACAATGGTTCACAACAAGATAGTGGGGAAATGACACTATTTATTCGTGATTTCTTCATTGTTCAACATTTTTACATGAATTATTTTGGGTATTTCAACCTAAGAGTATTCTAAACATGAAATAAATATAATATACATCATAACATAAGATAATTGGAGTTATAATATTCCCCAAAGAGATCAATAGCTCACCCAAAGCGCAATCCCTTCATTGGCATGAATATGGTGTGAAAACTGGAAATAGTTGAGAGAGAGTGCTGCAAAAGAAGAATCCACATGATTTCCCATATATTACACTTGCAAATAAGACTCCATTAAATATCCATTAAATAATTGAGTTTCCTCTCCAAACACCAACTAGTATGGGAATATTTCACCCTCGAAATTGGCTTAAGCAAGAAAACTAGTCATCCACTAGTTCTCACAATTCACAAATGACAATTTCACAAATGAGAAAAAGATTATTCTCATGGTTGATCCCTATATTTTATAAAAATTATTATTATTATAAGATTCCAAATCCATCCATAAACCAAATCCAAGTCGAATTGGTGTGGCTGCTTATGCTATGCCATGTAGCCTCTCTCTTCACCTTCCCTCTTCTCCCAAATTTGAGTAGGAGCCTATTGGCCTTCTCCAAATCCCAAATTCGACCTATAATATTCTCTATTTTCTCTTGACATGTTATTATTTCAATATTTCATCCTTCATATCTGACGTGTGTCATAACTTTCATAGAATCTCCATCATTGGTGTCATAGATGTCATAAATGTAAGGGGAATCTAGACAAGTGTCCATGAAACTCCCATTTGGCTCTTCCTCTCCCATGTAAGTTACAATTCATACCAAATTTGACCTATGAAGTATATGGAAAAGTATATTAACCTTATAATACATCCAAAAACATTAGGCTTCCCATATATTCGAATTTGCAAGAGAAAGATGCCATTTAACATAGGAATTCTAGCTAGTGTGGGCCCCATAGTCTCCATGTGTCTTCATGCTCCATTGCCACTTCCATTTTATCTTGTATTTATTTAATAATATACATTATTAAATATTTATCCCCTGCTAATGTATAAACATAATTTATTATCCCCCTTACTCCAAATCTCAAAGCTTCCACCCCCAACCTAGGAAACTAGTGATTTTCCTGTTTGGCAATTATTTGACTTTTAGTATCCCTTTGACAACTTTCATGAATATGTAAAAATGTGATTTAGCCATTGTGACCCAATGAAAAATTTTGGACATTACAAATCCTCCCTTTCCAATATTGCTTGTCCTCAATAAATTTCAAACATGGTTGTTGAAGAACCTGCTTTCTGTATGATTCTTTGAAGTTGCCACTGAGTTTACCACTTTGAGTCTTTGAGATTCCATGAAGATTTCATAGAGGAACCACCATGATTGTTGCTGCACTACTCTGATTAAAATCACCTTATTAAGTGTGGAATCCATCTCCCATACTTCTTGTTTCCCAAATAATTTGAAATCAATGGGACTAAAAACTATCCCAGGGTCCCATTGCTTGCATTGCACTCCAACAATTGAGAGTGCTCTCCAACTCATACCATTAGGAAAGAGAATTATTGAATCCCATTTTATTGTATGAATTCTTCCAAAAATAATGAGTACACAATATATATCATCAAAGGGAATAACAAAATAATAAAAAGATACATCAAATAGGTGCCTCATCAAAAAATCATGAAAGTGCTTATACCTCCAAGTGAGTAGACTACCATTTTCCAAGTGCATACATGCTTCAGTGACCAATAAAATATGATCCAATGACATATATTAGGATACCGTGTCCTATAATGATTCTCACAAAGAATTTAATATGCATAAAAATAATAATCATGCATATTTTCTTTCATCCAAGAAGTGAATGAAGAACCCCCACCAAAATATGAACCAAATAAGGAGCAAATAAAACATGAAGACTTCAAGTGGGTCGAAGAAGTCTCATCAATACACCCATGAATATCTATATCATCATGAAATATAAGAGGATGTTTCTTCCAATAATAATTTTCCTCAATCATATCCCTCTTCACCCAAGTGTCGGATGAAGTTCCTCCAACATCAAATGAACCAAGTGTTGAGCCAGAAAAACCATGAGTCTTCAAGTGACTCAAATGCATATCATAGGTGCATCCATGTATATGTGCATTATCATAAAGTAACAAAGGATTATGCTGCAAATGTGAATAAGATTTTTATCCAACCATGTCATCATAAAAATTAAATATAGGAGTTTCATACTACTCATGTGGCACCATAAAAAATAACCCTTTCACCCATACTTCATTAGGATGACTACTGCAAAATTTAGAAGTGTAGGATGTAGGAGAAAGAACCAACTCACCCAAATGATCAATAAGTGAAAAATTTTCATAATGTGAAGGATACATAGGGGTAGGATTATGCATCTCCTTCAATAATGTGAAACCTTTGTCATAGATTGGTTCCAATGTAGAGGAATCATGCTCTTCTTTAAAAATTGCATACCCTTCATCAAGAGACAATTCAAGTTCTTCTTCCAACACATCAAGTGTTTGGATCTCTTCAAGTTCATATTAAAATACATAAATTAAATTAAAATTTCCAAATTTCTCATGATACAGCATGTCATGAGAATCCTCCAAACAATCTACCATTTGACAATCTGAAACATAAAAACAAGCCTGTCTTGCAACTTTTCAAGAAGTTGCTCATTTTGAATTGTGAGCTGATGAATAAATTCATTATTCTTCAAGTAGGATTCATGTAACCATTCACTAATATCAATGAAATTTTTTCTATCAAAAATCAAAGACATGAAATTACCTTTGATGTTGCACATTTCTCTTTGGATATTCTCCATGTCTTCAAGGAAGGATGGCTCCTCCATGGAAGTAGCTCTCCAACAAGAATTTGATACCAATGCTTGAGTGTCATGGAGTATGCTAAGGGACTCTTGGATATTATTTTAATTCATATTTAAGGACCCTTCAATAAAATTAGGCTCTTTCAAATGAACCTCCTCATCTTCTTCCTTCTTTCTTGGAACAACTTCATGAAGCTCAAGTGGTGATGGGGAAGTTGATCTTGTTTCTTCTTCAACTGCTACAAGGTCTTCATTTTCATGTTTAATGGAATTTTGGATTGCAGATTTTTTTTTAAATCATATATATATATCACCAACATATATTTTTAAGCACCCATTAGTAGGTACTCCTTTATAGTTCAAGCATCCATCAGTAGACGCTCTTTGTTTCATTTCCAAGGTAGAATGTGTCTCGAAATTATCTTCAATATTTTCAATAGAACTTCTTCATAAACATGTGATGTATCTTCATATTTTTCAAAGTCATATGGGAGTGAATTTATATCCTCTTCATGTACTACTTCTTCTACTTCAGCTATTTCAGAACTAGGTGTTTCATGGGTCTCCTCCTTTTGCTCCTTCAAGCAAGCTGATGTAGTTTTCCCCTTGGTTTTCTTAAATTCAGTATATTTTTCCCAAATTTGGATAGCCAACAATTTTAATCCTTTAATATTATTATTTTTCATGTCTTGAAGTATAGGTTCCATTATTTTTATTATCTCCTTACCATCATATGAGGTTCCCTTTTCATTCCTAGTCATAGTTTCCAAAAATTTGCCTTCTTCTCCTACTTTTTTTTTTCCTCTTCAACAAAAGCAATTTTGGGTTTCAATATATAATGGTGGTCCCTGAATTATTGTACTCATAAATATCAGACCACATCAGGTGCCAATATCATGCTTTGATACCACTATAATGTCCCATTTTTTGGAATTTTATTAAAATGCCCAATTTAAAATAAATTCACAATTTTGGTTCTTTACTAGTTTAAGTGTCTTGGTCTCCAAATCAGCCCAATTCCTCCCAAATATTCAGCGAAGTTGTATGAATGATATAATAACTCAATTATTTTTTTCATGTATTTTTTTTTTACCTCCAAATTACTTCTCCAAACTTGTTTAATGTTCTGTTCAAAGTAGGAGTCTTTACTAGCAAATTGGGGCTCCAATTCCCCCTAGGTAATTGCTGGAAATGGCTTCACAAATGATCCCAAAGTCACTTGAATTTATGAAAAGAGGCTGGGTATGTGTAAGGGGAATTTTAAAACTCTAATATTCATCATGTTTCAGTTTATACATGATTTTATGAATCTTTCCAAAACAACTCCCAAGTCACAATTTCAACCCTTGGGGAAAATGCACCAAATCTTCTCCCAATGCAATAATAATGATTAAAATGGATTCCAATGCTTATGAAATGAAATTGAGACTTGAAATAAACATTAATTACAGTCCATACATCATAAATTTATCATATATACATGCTTCCATTCGAAATAATAAGCATTACCATGGCATATATCAAAATAGAGTGGAAATGGTCATTGTTTGCTGATTAAAAGTCATTTCGACATATAACTATTGGGAATTTCGAATTGAAACTTTATTAGAATGAATAAAAAATAATATTGAACTTATTATAATCATAAATGGACAATGAAATTATCTCCCAATTCAAAATCATCAGCATTACAATGGTTCACAACAAGATAGTGGGGAAATGACACTATTTCTTCATTGTTCAACCTTTTTACATGAATTATTTTGGGTATTTTGACATAAGAGTATTATAAAATTGAAATAAAGAGAATATATATCAGAACCTAATATAATTGGAATTATAATATTTCCCAAAGAGATCAATAGCTCACTCAAAGCGCAATCCCTCCATTGGCATGAATATGGTGTGAAAACTGGAAATATTTGAGAGAGAGTGTTGCAATAGAAGAATCCACATGATTTCCTTTATATTACACCTGAAAATAATACTCCATTAAATATCCATTAAATTCCTAAGTGGCCTCTCCAAACACTAACTAGGATTGGAATCTTTCACCCTCGAAATTGGCTTAAGCAAGAAAATTAGTCATCCACTAGTTCTCACAATTCACAAATGACAATTTCACAAATGAGAAAAAGATTCTTATAATGTCTGACCCATGTATTTTATAAAAATTATTAGGATTATAAGGTTACAAATCCATCCATAAACCAAATCCAAGTCAAATTGGTGTGGCTGCTCATGCTATGCCATGTGGCCTCTATGTTCACCGTCCCTCTTGTCCCAAATTTGAGTAGGAGCCTATTGGCCTTCTCCAACTCCAAAATTCGACCTCTAAGATTCTCTATTCATTCTTGAAATGTCAGTATGTCAAAATTTCAGCCTTTATATCTGACTTGTGTCATAACTGTCATAGAATCTCCATCATTGGTGTCATAGATGTCATAAATGTAAGGGGAATCTAGACAAGTGTCCATGAAACTCCCATTTGGCTCTTCCTCTCCCATGTAAGTTAAAATTCACCCAAAATTCGACCTATGAAGTATATGGAAAAGTATATTAACCTTATAATCCATCCAAAAACATTATGCTTCCCATATATTCAAATTTGCAAGAGAAAGATACCATTTAACATAGGAATTCTAGCTAGTGTGGGCCCCATAGTCTCCATGTGTCTTCATGCTCCATTTCCACTTTCATTTTCTCTTGTATTTATTTAATAAGATACATAATTAAATATTTATCCCCTTCTAATGTCTAAACATCATTTATTATCCCCCTTATTCCAAATCTCAAAGCTTCCACCCCCAACCTAGGAAACTAGTGATTTTCCTCTTTGGCAATTATTTGACTTTTAGCATCCCTTTGACAACTTTCATGAATATGTAAAAATGTGATTTGGCCATTGTGCCCAATGAAAAAATTTGGACATTACAGTGCTTGAGACAAACCTTTGACAATATTATAATATTGGGTAGCGTGAGCGATAGGATTGATTATGGACTTACGTAGACTACCCTTTGGTGGACGAAAAATTGCTTCTTGAATAGGTTTTTCAATGTGAAGACAATTATTAGGAGGAGGTGTAGAAGCTGAGGGTTTTTTAGATGGAACATCATCAGGTGTATTTTTCTAGAGGAGGGTCATAACTGTGTGATATTGTATTCAAATTAACCATTTCACTAGACATCATTTGAACTTCATCAGTGGACGAAGAAGTTTTGTTCAAGGACTTATGATCAATTCACTTTTGTTGGGAAGGGAAAAAATATTTTAGTACTGCTGGGGTAGGTGAAGTTTTCAAAAAATTACTGATTTCCTCATGATGAGGACATTCTTTTGTAAAATGGTCACCTCCACAGATTAAACAAGGATACTTTACCTTTCTCTTACCTTTTGAATAAGCATCTGAATTCTATGTTTTGTTTCCTTCCTGTTGATTATCATGTTTTTTAGATTTACTTTTTACTTTATTCTTTCTTCCTGAATATTCAGTTGATTGAATCGCACTTGCTTCAGTGAAAGCAATAGGAGAGGGTGTAGTTTTGGTAGATGGTGTTGGTTGATTTGATGGACTGGTGGCTTGATTTTGTTTCTTAGAATATTTGGCCACCATTTGCATTTGAACCGAACCAAGGATGCCATCAATAGGTGGTTCAGTTGCGGGTCTAGATGGATCTATTGTAGGTCAAGGAGCATGGGGAATCAGATCATACAGAGTAGCTAACTGGGAATATACCAAGTCTAGGTACTAAGCATGGCTAATAGATTGTTCCTTAGTAACAACACCTCTCATGGAAACATCTCTAGCAATATGTGGAAGTAACGAATTTTTAAACCAATCAGCGAGCAACTGATCAGGAATAGGGGCCTTAATTAACCTTCGTCTTCATCTCCATTAATGGATATGATTGGAGATGTGAGTTGATGTGTTTTATTGAAGCGAGGTCAGAAGGTCTGTACTTTTTTCATATCGGATTGGCAACTAAAAGTGTGTTAAAAAATTCATTGTTAGCGCATTAAAATCCCAAAAAGAGTGTTGTGGTAACTCGATGTACCACTTTGTAGCAATACTAGTGAGGGTTCTTTGAAAAATCTGTAGACGGATTGAGTCATCCATCAAAGAATTGTATGAACACCATAACTGAAATGTCATCATATGATTTTTTGGATCCTCACTCGGTTTACCATAAAACTTGGGTATATCTGAAGGAAACTTTACAGGAATGGCAGGCCAAGAGGGGTCATGATGGATGGGGTCATTTATCAATCTTGAAAAGTATGGAAGATCTAAAGTAGATAGAAATGGCAGTTGTTGATTTGGTTACGGATACTGGTAGTACTGGTATGGCATTTTCTGACGAGTAGGACCATATGCAGACTGATAGATGGGTATGGATGATGCCCCTGAAGCTTCTTGAAAAGGTTGTTGATTTCCAGAATTTTCAAGGGGAGGTGGGCCATCCGAGGGAGGGGACCCTCTGAAAGGTGGTGGTGGTGGTGGTGGTGATTCACCAGGCGGTGGTGGTGGTGGTCCTCCACCTCCAGATGGTGGTGGTGGGCCTCCAAGTAGTGGTCCTTCAAATGGTCCACCAGGTCCTTCAGGACCTCCAGGTCCTCCAGGTCATCCCGGTGGTGGCCCCACAGTAGCCTCTAGCAGTATTTACAAAAGTTCCTCCAGATGACGGGACATTGGACCAATTTGGTTGTCCCCACGGTACAAAAGCATTCCCAGGGTAGGGCATTCCAAGATAAATAGTTGTTGGTGGTGGTTGTTAATAAACTTGATTAATCATAGGTGGTTGAGTTCCTTGATAAGTATATCCCCAAGAAGCTGGATTATTGACAGGTTGTACCCCTAAGGGTTGGCCTGAACTATATGGGGGGGTTACAACATTAGTATTGGTAGGAGGGATGATTACTGCAGGTTGTGATATAGCTACAAATTGTCCTGAACTAGAAATAATTCCACTAACAGATGATGTAACTCACGTCGCGGGGTGCCCCCTGGTGTTAGAATTTGCTGACTTTACTTGATTTGTGGATTGCCCCCCAACCATGACTAGTATGGAGGGCCTAGTAATGGGGCCAGGATGTGAAACTGTAGGATTGTCATTTGGGCCTGGATTACCTTGAAATGGAACTTCTTCAATAGGACCTAACACTTGAGCTAGTGAACAATATCCATCAGGCCATGGGTTGCGAGAAGTCTCACCATAGGTTGGATGACCTTCAGAAGAAGGTTTAATTTTAGATAAAGGCCAAGGGTCTGTATTACGGGGTAAAAGAGCCGACATAGTTTCATAACGAGACACAAGTGGAGGAATGATTCTTTCTACTCTCTCTGAAAAGTTACGATCTCGATTGAGAGATGCATTAATTCTTCTTTGTTCCTCTTCTCCTAAAGGAGTGTTCCCTGGTGAAGGTCTAATAACCTTGAATTCAGAAATAGCTTGGCCCATAGAAGTCCTCCAAAAAGGAGCATCTGGGCCATAATCAGGTGGAGTAGGAATATTATTGGCGATAACCCACCAACAAAACCTCGTCCATGGGGGTTCTCACTCTATCAACGCCCCACCAGCATAATCTCCCTAAGCACCGACCTAGACAAGAATTACGCTACTGAGCAACAGCCATAGAGTAGATGAAGTCTCACCCGATATGTTCAAGGGAGAGCTTTCATAACCGATTTTCTGGTAGTAATGAGGGAGGATATGGGGTCCAATGGGGAAAACAACATAACTATCAGATCCAGAACTAGATCGTTATCATTAATTCATCTTCACAACTATAGATAGATTGCATCATGCATTTGTCGTAGTAGTGTTAGCACAACAACATCATTTATAAAACAACTTAACTCATAATGCAACAAAAATGTGATAGAATAGAAATAGATCGCATCAACATCAATAAATCATAATATAAATGGAACAGATCGTAGCATCATCAGTAAATCATAACTGAAACACAATAGAGTAGATCGCAACATCATCATAACATATTCGACACAATTCACATTGATATCACAGTAGATAAAATAGTAAGACAAAAGACGAGATTTATGCAACAACCGTCATGTCATATTCATTCTGCACAATAGATCCAAAACAAATAATTCCTCTCCACAGTAGGAGACCAATTACATCCCAAAACTCAGATAGATCGCAAATAAAACATCTGGCTCTCTCATGTCTATCATTTTCCAAGTATCTCTTACAATTTCAAAACAACCTCTATATATAGGCTTGTGCCTTTACATCAAAGGTCCACTTCTAACTAACTTCTAACCACTAATGACCTATGGCAACAAAAATTAGTCAAATAATATATTAAATATTCAAAAATGGTTATCTTTCCGCCCATCGTGCTGCTCTGGCCTTTCCCGGTGTCACATGAGCTTGCACAGCTGTCGTGACGTTGCGCAACTCACTTACCAAAATCCCTTCCAACAGGCCCTTGACATAGTCTTATGGCTCGTCCTTGAGTGACATCAGGTTGAAAGGGTATGCGTCAATGTTCTAGCCTTGAAATCTTCGAATTGCTATGAGATATCTGGAACCTGTAGCAAGAATTTTTTGGTATCACTTTGATAGTTGCTAAAGACTTGTTGATTGGGGTGCTCTTCTCTAGACTTTCCATCGACCATAGGCCGAGTCTCTTACACCACCTATAGCATGGTGCATTAGAGGAATTTTGGGGTCTAAAATGGGCCTCCTAATGAAAATAATAAAATAATAGTTAAAATAATAAAATAATATTGATTAATTTTGGAGGAAGAAAGAAAAAAACTACTTTTTTGTGTTCGTATTTTCGACATATCTCCCTATTTTTTTACTCAATTTTCAATCGGGAGAGCTCTTTGGATGCATAATTTGATTCTGCATCCAACGAGCTCTCCCGATTGAAATTTGAGTAAAAACACAATGAGATATGTCGAAAATATGAACAAAAAAAGTAGTTTTTTTTAATGACAAATATGTCAATTCAACCATTATGGTTGACTTATTTTATTGAAATTCTATTGGTTCTTGAATTCCAACTCACAAAAACTTATTTTGGCACGTTTTCTTATAAGGCCCATTTTAGACCCCAAATTTCCTCTAATGATTGCTTTAATAGCCAAATTCTCACCAACTTCTTGAAATTCATCGAGCTGAGTGCGATGCTTTTGTTGGCATTCCTTTGCACGGACATCTCACTGCTGTAGGTACTTCAATTCCTCCACCCACATGATCTGCACCATCAACGGAATTTCCCGCAACGACATCTTTAGTGTCGTCAATTGTCCTTCAACTTCTTGCACCTACATGGTCAGCTAGTCGAGTTGCTCATTTTAGAGAACGCTTTGCCAAAATTATGTTGTCACCTCCATGATGGTCTTGGCCTCTTGCTCCATGGTTTCGATATGGGTTGCGATTTCTTCAATAGAAGCCTTCCATTTAGCAACCTGCTCCAACGACGTCATTAGTTGGACCAAGGAATTGAGCATCAAATTGGTGTCCTGGAGACGGATGATAGTTTCCCCCAGTTGTTTGGCCTTATCGACTAGGGTGAGCATGGTCGTGCTCTCAAAAATATGCTAACAGACCTCAATAATAGCTTGTTCGACCTCACCGCATCTAGCGCACAGCTGCACTTGTTCAACAATAAGGCAGTCTTGTACCTTCTTCAACTCGGTAATCTCCTCAGCTTGGCCTACACCAACTTTAATGCATCAATATCCTGTACTTTCTCTTCTTCCAGTTGCACCTTGACCTGATGCTACTCCCCCGCTTCCTTTTCCATATTCTCGGCTGCGCTCTGTGACTGTATTTATCCATCAGTAAGCTCCCTCTATCGATCCACCAATTCCAGGGTGGTAACATGCTACAGCTCCACCAATGCCTGAGCATATAACCTATTCAGATCCAAGGCGACACTCTGGATCAGCCGCAGCAACTGGTGTATTTCCTTATTCCCCACATCGATCGCAAGCGAGGGAACTTGAATGTTCCTAGCACGAGGCTCGGTGCTGATTGATGGGACTTCCTACATCACATGGATCATGGATTCCTTCCTAGAAACAATTTCAAAAATGGAATTCAATCCATCTCTTACCACACAAAATTATTCATGGTTGGACTCTCGGATCTCCTGCGTCGCAGCCTCAAAGGAGTCAGTGACCGCTTTGATGAGGCACTGCAATTGGTCCTCCATCCCTGACTTGATATCGTTTCCTGCATCATATTCTTGGTGCCATTTGGTGTGAGTCTCCTCCCGCATGCATTGTGGTTTGGCCTCAGGCTCTGTCGGTGACTCATTATCAGATTCATGAACACTTAGCTCCTTCTGGGTAGGCTCTTCTAGGGCATCAGGCGACAACTCCTTAGAGAGTTCCACCTGACTCATAGGGTTGCGCCATTCTGCTGGGCACTCTTGAACAATAGCTGTTAGTTTTTCATCACATTAAGCTAGCATTATGATCTTAGGATCTTTTCACTGAGAGAATAACAAGCACAGCAATAAAACATAAGCACATCACAAGAGACAAGAGACACAAAGAGTTTTTCCTCAGGGAAACCATAAAGGAGAAAACCCCGCAACTTCCTTAGAGATAGAATCAGCACCAAAATAGTAAGAGATCTCCCAAAAGCAGTGGCCTTCTAGTCCCAGTATATTTCCTCCTCCACAAGTGCGCCTCACTTAAGAGAGTGAATGATGTGTGTCACAAGTGATAAATAGAGAGACTCACACTCTCTATTTATATTCATCCGTTCACTTGAATTTCCATTTCACACATAGGCTCAACCTAATAATTACTACTCGAGCCTACACCTTAATTAGTGTATAATAACTCAAGTGCCCCAAAACTGTGGGGACTTACCTAATGACTTGATATGACTTGTTTACATTATTAATCCTCCCGATCGGAACATCGGGGTATGACCACAGGACTCAAATACATAATAGAAACATCCCGGAATAAACATCGGGTTACAATACATAAGATACATAGAATAATACATTCTGAAGTTACATATACATCAACACTTCCTCTTAACTAGGAAGGTATTCTTTCGACACAATTTTCAGCACTGGTCTTCTTCTCTGTATCAGCTGGATCATCTCGTCTTCAAGTCATCTTCGTCTTCAAGTCATCTTCACTGGATCTAGATCATCTCTCGATCTGGATCATCATAGAACATCATCACTGGATCTGGATCATCTCTCGATCTGGATCATCATCACTGGACTGGATCTAGATCATCACTCGATCTGGATCATAACTGCTAGATCATCATTACTGGATCTCGATCATCACTCGATCTGGATCACCCCTGGTGTTATCTCATGATTCTACTCGTCATCGGAAGTCTTTACAAAGCCAGTCCTTTTTCATACTGGATGTACCATCTCATAGCTAGTCCTTTTTCATACTAGATGAGGCATCACAAAGCTGGTCCTTTTTCATACCAGATGTGGCATCCACTTTAGAGCTAGTCCTTTTTCAAACTAGATGAGTCTTCCCAGAGCTAGTCCTTTTTCATACTAGATGA
>LPNX010923340.1:331612-465982 GCA_001517045.1 Pseudotsuga menziesii
AGTGCCACATAGGATTGCTTCCTGCTAAACTAAGAGATCACACCTGATCCCATACTGAAGCAACATCCTTAAGTACTCTTCCTATCGACGGCACTGCCTGCCCAATCTGAATCAACATAACCTTCCAGGTTAATCTTTTGATTCTCATCATACTTGAGCCCATAATCAATTGTACCCTTCAAGTACCTCAGAATATGCTTTGCAGCTGTCAAGTGAACACTCCTCGGATCTATCAAGTACTGGCTCAAGGTGTTCACAACAAAGCAAATGTCTGGTCTCGTGTTCGTCAGGTACATCAATGACCTAATCATCTGATGATACATCGTAGCATCAACCGACTCTGATGAAGCATCACTCAATAGCTTCAGGTTCAATACCATAGGTCTGGCCATAGCCTTGCAGTCTATCATCCCAAATCTCTTCAGGATCTCTACTGCATACTTCCCTTGTCCAAGGAAGATTCCATCCACACTCTGCCACACCTCCATACCTAGAACAATTGTGNATATTATTGGATTAAAATCTATATCTCTTCAAATGGAGCTGTCCAATGTACTCCTTTTCTGAAAACAGTGTAGGGAAGCTCCCGGAACAGGAAGTCCTAATTTTCTGATTTCTTCTGCAGAAATTCCTGTTACTGTTTCTGTGATATCTCCGAAATTACTTCTCCTCTATGTCTGAAATTTCGCACTGAGGTAACCTCACATGTTCCTGATCCAACACCACAGGTTTCATCTGAATTTGTTTCACCATTTGGGATTTATTATCCTTTTCCCAAGGTGACCTGTTACAGGACTGTTCAGAACAACGAAGTTGTACGGAATTCCATGTGTCACTGGTTCATATTCTGAGTCTGATATTAGGACCACAGAAATTAAAGTCCGTGCCATTTCTGGAACATCTTCAAGAATCCCATTTAGACCTCTGTATCCAAAGATATTGCAGATCTCCCCAGGTGTCCTGTTTATGGATGATTTCTGGAAGAGGATGGAGCCCTAACTTGGAGAGATCATATCTCCCAGAATATAGAGAATATGAGGCTTCTTTTTGGAAACAGTGTTCATCAGGATTTTATCTTTGGCCCCTGCAATTTTCAGATTCTGATACTTCACCAATCTAGAAATATAGAGACTGTACCAAAACGTAGCAGTTTTAGTATTTAGGGTTTCTCCTAGCTCAGGGTCAAACTAGGGTTTGACTTTTCTGGAGTTTCACCCAACCAAATTTCTTGATCCAGGTCTCTAAACTTCGGTTTTGATGAGGACAATAACCCTATTCTGGTCTCACTAAAAAATTCCTCTTCTGTAGAAAGCCCTAATTTCCACATCGAAACTGAAAATGCTTGAAATTGAATTCCGCATCGACAGAAAGATGCACCCTTCAATGGAGAGTCATCTTAGCATACTTTTGCTGGAAATCTGTGGAGGAAGATCCACAAAATAGGAATCCCTAGTTCCTGTAGCTGCACAATGTCTTCTTCTTAGGTTAGCTCTGATTCCATGTTAGTTTTTCATCACATTAAGCTAGCATTATGATCTTAGGATCTTTTCACTGAGAGAATAACAAGCACAGCAATAAAACATAAGCACATCACAAGAGACAAGAGACACAAAGAGTTTTTCCTCGGGGAAACCATAAAGGAGAAAACCCCGCAACTTCCTTAGAGATAGAATCAACACCAAAATAGTAAGAGATCTCCCAACAGCAGTGGCCTTCTAGTCCCAGTATATTCCCTCCTCCACAAGTGCGCCTCACTTAAGAGAGTGAATGATGTGTGTCACAAGTGATAAATAGAGAGACTCACACTCTCTATTTATATTCATCCGTTCACTTGAATTGCCATTTCACACGTAGGCTCAACCTAATAATTACTACTCGAGCCTACACCTTAATTAGTGTATAATAACTCAAGTGCCCCAAAACTGTGGGAACTTACCTAATGACTTGATATGACTTGTTTACATTATTAATCCTCCCGATCGGAACATCGGGGTATGACCAAATGACTCAAATACATAATAGAAACATCCCTGAATAAACATCGGGTTACAATACATAAGATACATAGAATAATACATTTCGAAGTTACATATACATCAACAATAGCATCCAATTATTCCACCGTGACTTTGTAAGCTATAGGTAGCCACTGCTTGTCGAGGTCCCTCCGTTCTTGAACGTAGATGGAATTAGGCCCGACAATGAACTGAATGATCCACTTATACTTGGCTGTCATGTAGTTAGATAAGTGGGGGAATTTTATAGTAGGGGCTTGCAGCACATCCCAATAGACCCAAAAATGGTTCGCACAGTCTATCTATCGACTGGGCTCCTCAACCCACCACAAATTCTGATAGCATGCACCTTGGCACACCTTCACTGCATCAACTGCCATTGGATGATAATCTTCAAGTTCCATCCATGTGACAAGTGAAATAAGAATTAACAACAAACTATATGAAAATGTCCGCCCAACCTCAGTAGCTAGAGCATCATTAAGCAACTAGTTAAGCAAAAACAAAGACCATTTCATCTGTACGCCTTCGACGCATTTTTGGGCACATGCGACCATGCCCAAATTGCACTGAACCGGTCGATTTCCCTGGACAATATTGCTCTCCAGAATGCACACCCCAATCCGCACCACTTATGAGTTGATGCTATCAATACGATAAGCTTGACCATCATGATGTAAGCCAAAGCGCTCCTTCAACTGCTTGGAAATATTTTTTTCGGTATCCCTCCCGTAGATATACTTCGTCAGATCTTCCCCGGCCTTCGAAAAACCTATAATGCTCATAATTAAGTATACTCTGATGGGAATGGGCTCATTCAACCATATCATCCCACCAAGAAAATAGGACAAAATTTGTTTAACACACGCATGGGATTCATTCAGCCGCCCAAAATGAGGCATATTGATGAGCCCCAATAATCCAAAGTTGTCCAACCCGCTCGCCCATGGTCAAGGAATCTGCTAAATCGGTGCACCAGGCCCTGTTGGAATTAACTCATAGGGCTCATCTTAGACATATTTAAGTAGCAGTAAATCATGTTCCTCAAAATTCAACTAGATCAAGGCAGGGATGATATCGATTGAGCACATCATCCCTTCTGGCATCGACGACAATTTTGGTGGGTACTTTTGATTCCTCGTAGGCTGCCTCAGCTTCGCTCTCGGTCACATAGGAGCTACATATCCCAAGATATCATGAACAAAGGCACCCCTAGGCATCGTAGACTCTATAGCTCCTGAGATCGACGGCCTGGTCTGTGCAGTCCCTTCTCCTTGCACTCTAGTCGAAGTGTGGGTGTGCCTCTTGTGCGGCGGTGTGGTATAGGGCTTCTAATCCTACCACTTTCTCTTGGGGATGGATGATGACCCTACTGGAATACTCTCAATTGCGTCAGGGTCCCTCAACATGCCTCACTCCTTAAGCCTTACAATGCACCCAACGATGTTACACCTTGACTCTGCAACTCACCAAAAGCTCAAAACACAACTACACAATTTGCACTCTACTCAACACTCTGCTCACTCAACTGAACAATGTCATCTTCCCACATCCTGCATTCTTTTTATAGCCATTTCCAAATTCGAACTCATCATTGCCAAATCTATGATCTCCATCATGACTAAATCCGATAGTAATGATGCTAGATCTGCCGGAAATATTACCCTTCTAACGGTCAGATCAGCCATTAATGCTAAGCTTCTAACTGTTTTAACTACATGCGTTTATTATTTATTTTACCAACCCACATCCCTGTAGTTGTCACTAGTTTTCATCCTTCCATCGTTACGAACTCTAACCTTGCATAGCCTCTTCCTCTAGGATGTCCTTGCTGCTATATAACAAAATCCTTTTTTTTCTAGCATCTTAAGAAGTGCGCGGTTCTAACCCCGTCCTATAGGGCTTCAAGCGACTCCCATTGATGAGCTTCAAAAATACCACACCATCGAATTGTTGCAACTGAACTACACCTCCATAAGTAATGGAATGAACAAGATACGGACCTAACCAGTGCATCTGTAACTTACTTGGATGCTTCATGAACTTGTTGTCGTATAACAACACCAAATATCCTTCCGCAAACTATTTTTTATTAATGTGGTGATCATTCCATGCCTTCTGTCGATACTTTGCAACCCACTGGTGGAAGCCTATGATAAAACGGTCTTCTTCAAGCTGGACCAACTGCGCAATGTGCTCTTCTAATGCCTTTGTGTCATCCATGTCGGTTGTCGCAACGATGTGCATACTAGGAACAAATCATTCCATGGCCATGACCACCTCTTGCTCATATACTAGCTTAAATGGTGTTTTCCCTGCTAGCCATTTACAAGTAGTACGATAGGCCCATAACACTGCTGGGATTTTCAAGTCCCAATCATCATGATTAGCATTACATACCTTTGTCAATGCTATTTCCATAATTTTGTTGAATGCTTCGATAGTCCCATTCTCCTGTGGATGGTATGATGTGCTTTTCTTATGTTGCACATGCAGTTTCTCAGTTAGCGCTCTCATAGTATGGTTGATAAAGTGACTACCCTGCTCACTCATCAAGATCCTAGGACACCCAAACCGGGTCACAATATTCTCAAATATGAACTTCACTGATGTCGTAGTGGTACAATCCACAACTAGTGTGGCCTCTTCCCACCTGGCTAGATAGTCAGTTGCGTTAATGATTTATAGCACACAATTCCTCTTCCTCGGTGGATTAATAGGACCCACAAAATCCACGGCCCATTTATCAAAAGTTTACAGAGTCACCTCCGGAACTAGCAGTATCTCATCCCGCCCCAATGGTTTACAAACGCACTGGAAGAAGTCACAACTCCTCGCATACTCTGTAGCATCATTATGAAATGTAGGCTACCATAGCCTAGTGTGCAACACCTTTCTCATAGTCACCCTTCCTCCATAGTGACCTCCCGTGATTCCTGCATGTGCTTCTTCTAGAATGGGTCCCTTCTCATGCGACAAGATACACTATCACAAAATTTCATCTAGACCAAGCTTATATAACTACCTAGCAATCAGCTAGAAATATGAAGCCTTTACTACCAACTGCTTCTTTTGACTAGTCAACATGTGCTCCGGGGTGACACCAGTGGCCAAGAACTGAATGATGGGGGCATAGTGATCTTCTGCAATGTTGACATGGAACAGTTACACATTTGGCAATTTTTCATCGATATTGGTAGGTTATTTGTCGATCTCAATGCAAGACAGGTGATCAGGACCAGCATTCAATCGTCCTAGTTTCACAACTATTTCAAAATCAAACTCCTAGAAATGTAATAGCCACTGACATATATTCCCCCCCAACACAAACTTATTGACCAAGTATTGTAAATCAGAATGATTGGTGAACATCTTAAAATGACTTCCCAACAAATAGTGCCTGAAATTTTGCAAGGCATAAACCATCGCCAAGCCTTCTCTTTCAATCGTTGTGCAATTTTTTTCAGCAAATGATAACTTTCTACTGGCATATGTGATTGGTTGATCTCGATTTCCCTCACCTGGTTGCGTAAGCAAAACCCCTAATGCAATAAAAGAGGTTTCGACATGCATGTGGAACTCTTTGTTCCAATCTGGGAATACCAGTATGGGTGCAGAGGACATCTTGGCCTTTAGTGTGTCAAAACTTCCTTGAAATTCCTAATTCCATTCAAACGGAGCATCTTTCTTTAGCAGCTTCCCCATAGGGGCAGTAATCGTAGTGTATCCTTTGATAAACTTGTGATAGTACCTCATGTGCCCCAGCGTTTCTCGAAACATCTTCACATTCATCGGAGCTGGCAAAGTGAGGATTAGTGCGATCTTCATCAGATCGACCAACAAACCTTCCTTACATACTATGTGTTGGCGTAGCATTCCGAACGACACACAGAAAATGAACTTATTAGAATTTAATGCAATCTGATTTTGTCGACGGTGTTAGAGCATCAGTTGTAAGTTGTCGAGGTGGTCCCTGATTAGCCCATAGACTATCAAATCATCCATGTATACTTGCAGAAAATTTTGAATAAAGTGTTTAAACACAGCAACAACTACCCAAGAAAATACTGCTAGTGCATTCTTCAGACCAAAAGGCATGACTATATATTGAAAACATCCCCATTCGGTGAAAAACATGATCTTATGGCAATCCTCCTTTGCAATCCAGATCTGGTGGTACCCTAAAAATCCATCTGTGAAGGATTACATCTCCTAACCACCTAATCCTTCAAGGAATTCATCTGTAAAAGCAATTAAGAATGGATCATGTACACATGCATCATTCAAATTTCTTAGGTCGACACAAATGCGGATATCGTCATTCTTTTTATCCTAGTAGGGATTATCCACTCATATTCTTCTACAGGATTGATGATCCCAACATCCAGCATTCGGTCTATCTCAGCCTTCACATGGTCATTGTATTGTGGATTCATTCGATATGGCCTCTGGCATACAAGTTTTGCATCTGGTTTCAACATGATTTTCATCTCCCCCAGGTCCCCTAATATCCCTTTCATTTCTAATAATTGTGTCAAAAAAATATCTTGAAATCCATGCGGTAGATCTATGATTTTATCCATTGTCTCCTCGTCCTAGTAGTCCCTAACATTGGAAAATTTTGGGTTCTCTTCTGACCCAATGTTGACCTTCCTAATTTTCAGTGGCTGACTCATTGAATTCGTTAGCATGTCTGGTGCTACAATGTTGTGACTTCCTTCTAACTCCAGAATATTAACATTTTTCAACTCTTCATTATCTTCAGGTTACCCATATAGGTTGTAGCATGTCATCATGGATTGTATTGAACAGTGCGCATGTGGCTCAATGGGGCATGCGATACAGATGACTTTCAACACTACATCATGGATGATTTGTAATGCATTATGTGCCTCTGGGTTGGCATCCTAGAAACTAAACGTTTGCACAAAGAAAATGGACAACTCTTCCCAAGTGGTTATTGTTCTATGTAATTATTCTGCTACATACCAGGATCTCGACATCTCATCCAGAGTGTGAACAAAAGCATGGACCCACTCATCTTTAGGTCGTGATGCCCATAAGGCCCAACATTCCATCAAGTGACTGATGGGTTCATTCCATCCATCATATCTTCCATCATGATAGACCTTTGAGTCACCAAAGCGCACCATCATCAATCTCCAACACTGTCCCCAGTAATGGATCGTCTTCTTGTGCATCGCCCACTAGCGAGCCAGAGTAGCCTTCAGTGCTACATCTAGGGCCAGTATCATTTGTGTTTCAAATAAATTCTCTTCAAATTCTTGGAAGAACTCTGATAATCCTGGCAGCCCTTCATAAATTGGAAACTCGACAATCTCAGTTTCTATGCGTCAGAGGCACTGTGTGATCAACCTACATTTCCTGAACGACACCTCATGCATCCTATTTTGCCAATTTTCAAAAGCATCGTCAGAATCAGAGGACACAGAACTAGTGCTGTGCCATCCGAGTTCACCATAAACAGTTGAGTGAATATAATATTCAGAGATATTATAGGTGTGATCCCAAATTCTACTAGCTTCATCCCTCACAGGTTCAATATATTGACATCCCTCCTAAGGGTCTATAAGAGCAATGACCCAGACATCCTGGTTTTCAAATGTCATAACTTGTTTTTTGAAATTGATAACCGCCATGCTATCACTAGCCCACCTAATCCCTAGTAGAGCGAGATAGGAACCTCCATCTTCAACTACTTCTATCACATCAAAATCAGCATGTCTTTTCATACCTTCAATGTCGACAACCAGGTTTGAGATGTGAACAATAGGCTGAACCTTTTCTTGATTCGCTATTCGTAGTTGTACCAACGACCATCCCAATGTCAACTTCCCCATCATTTGCCACATTTGCTTGGTCATAACTTTTACATCTGATATGAGATCCAGAATAAAAGAGTCAACCTCGTAATATCCAATCTAGATATTCATCCTCATCTCTTTACTTGTCTTCCTCTTTTGCAAGGAGTTCACCATAGAATCCTTCAATATATTATCCTAGTGGTACAACAATTTGTGAAGATCAACAAGGGCTGCAGGATCCCTTACCAGCGACAGAAAAATCACAAAGAACTGCTGCAAGGTACCATGTTGCCGTGATGGTCCTGCATTTACAGATGGATCAAAAGTAGATGGGATGTCAATAATCGGTAACTTACCTGAATATCTCCCGATTGCATCCTTCACCTCAAAGAAGGTGTCCTTCTCCATCGTAATATCAAATTCTACCTTTTTCATTCCAGCAATCCAAACTTGCTGACACGGTCCATCATCTCCATTTGTCGCACTAGCGCGAGTGACAATCCCAACGTCGATAGCCTTCATTCATGGTTCGATGTGGATTGTTGCAACCATCGATCCTTGATTCAGGTTTTGAGCTTGATTTAGTGGGGTGTTCTGATTAAATGGATAATTCTGATTTTGTGGCGGGTTTTATGGAGGGATCTGAGTTTGCGGTGGAATTTGATTCTACATCATCAGTTGGTTCTGTACTTGGAATATTGGCTGGTTCTAAGTCTGTGCATTCTACAATAGAGGTATGTTTCCAGCCTTCCATTTTGCAATCAGTTGAGGGAAATTTTCAGCATTATGCTCGCTAGCCACACAGTATGTACACTACGCATGAGGACACTCCCTTTGGTAGTGCCCAAATACTCCACAGGTATAACACTGGATTGATTCACGACCTCATCCTCCTCGTCCAAAGCCTCCTCCTCTTCCTCTGAATCCTTTGCAGAATCCTCCTCGGAGTTATTCCAACCTTCTTTTGCTAAAAATATGTGGAGAGAGATCCACAAAGTAGGAAGCCCTAGTTCCCACAGCTACATAGTGTCTTCCTCTCAGGTTAGCTTTGATAACATGTTAGATTTTTAACATTAAGCTAGCATAACATTAGGATCTTTAACTGAGATATCAACAAGCACAACAATCAAACACAAGAGACAATGAACACAGTGTTTTTCCTTGGGGAAAGCATAAATGGATAAAACCCTGCAACTTCCTTAGAGATATAATCAGCACCAAAGTAAAACCCAAAACAGTAAGTGATCTCCCGACAACAGTAACCTTCTTTCTATCTAACCCCACTGTCTTCTCCTTCCTCAACAATGTGCTACACTTGAGTGTGTATGAGATGTGTGTTAAATAGAGAGACTCACTCTCTATTTATACTAATTCCTGACTTGACTAAACCCAACTAGGGCCAATTTCACTAGGCGAGTCTAATAACCCTAGTGCCCTGAAACTGTGGGGACTTTAACCCTTGATCAATAGGAGGATTACCCACAATGACTTGACATGAATTTTTTACATTATATAACCTACCAATAGGAACATCGAGGCATTACTTGTCTCAAACACATCTCAGAATAAACACCGGGTTAAAATAGATAAGAAATACAAGTGAATACATTCCAAAGTTACAATTACATCAACACTACCTCTTAACTAGGAAGGTATTCTCTCGACACAATTTTCATCACTGGTCTTCTCTAGATCATTTTGTCATCTACATCTTGGAGTCATCTTCGTCTTCAAGTCATCTTCTTCTTCAAGTCATCTTCATCTTTGGATCTGGATCATCACTTGATCTGGATCATCATCACTGGATCTGGATCATCATCACTGGATCTAGATCATCACTCAATCTGGATCATCACTAGATCTACATCATCACTCAATATGGATCATTACTGCTGGGTCATCATCACTGGATCATCACGAGTGCTATCTCATGATTCTTCTCATCACAGGAAGTTCTACAGAGCCATCCCCTTTTCATGTTGGTTGTAGGCCTATCCTCCATGTAGGTCTTCTTTAGGACTTATATCTTACACCAAGTCATAATGGCCCGTCCAACACTTACATTTGACCTACTCGTCAGAAAGGCATGCCCAGCACTCACATTTGATCATGTAGGAACCAATCCTATAATCACATTAGAAAGGCCCAGTACTCACATTTAGCCATGCGGGAACACATCCTGCAACCATGCTAAAAAGGATCTGCTCTTCCACCCATACAGGAACACATACTGCAAGCATGATGGAAGAGCTTTGCACTTACATCCACCCATGCGGGAACACATCCCGCAACCATGATGGAAGGGCTCTGCACTTACATTCAACCATGCGGGAACACATCCTGCAACCATGATGAAAGGGCTCTGCACTTACATCCACCCATGCAGGAACATAGCCTGCAACCTTGATGGAAGGACTCTACACTTACATACACCCATGTGAGAACACATCCTCCAACCATGATGGAAAGGCTCTCAACCCTAGGTTGAGGGTTCCTGGTAACTAACCAGGTGCCTCCGTTCTCCAAGAAAATGGAAACAGCCCTTATATCTGATAAAGTGGGAAAACATCCCTCAATCACATCAGAATGGCCATGCACTCACATCTGATCATGTAGGAACACATCCTACAGTCATATCAGAATGGCCCTTAGTCCTAGACCAAGTATTCCTGGTAACTGACCAGGAACCTCCATTCCGAGAATGAAAATAGCCCTTATATCTGATCATGTAGGAACCAATCCTATAGTCATATTAGAATGGCTCGGCACTCATATCTGACATGGAAGGAACCAATCCTCTCACCATGACAGAATGGATCAGCCCTTACATCTGACCATGGAAGGAGCCAATCCTCTCACCATGTTAGAATGGATCATGGACTCATCACTTCCCCTTGGAAGGGACCTCGATCTGGAGAACACCAAGATTCTCCCTAAAGTACTCAAACTTCACTCTGGCCAATGGCTTCATCAACACCTCAGCTATCTAATCGTCCGTCACAACATACTAGAGCTTCACTGCTCCCCTCTACACCATATCCCTGATATAGTGATACTTGATCTCGATATGCTTTGACCTGTCTTAGAACACCGGGTTCTCTGGAAAATTCACACAACTCTGGTTGTCACAATGTATACAAGTAGCATCCAACTGGAGATCAAATAAATCAGACAGTAGCTTCCTCAGCCATACTGCCTCACAACTAGATGAACAAGCTGTGACATACTCTGCTTTAGCTGTACTTAGTGCCACATGGGATTTCTTCTTGCTAAACCAAGAGATCACACCTGATCCCATACTGAAGCAACACCCTGAAGTGCTCTTCCTATAGATGGCATTGCTTGCCCAATCTGAATCAACATAACCTTCCAGTTTAATATTCTGATTTGCATCATACTTGAGCCCATAATCAACTGTACCCCTCGGTTACCTCAGGATATGCTTTGCAGCAATCAAGTGAACATGTCTTGGATCCGTCAAAAAATGGCTCAAGGTGTTCACAGCAAAGCAAATATCTGGTCTTGTGTTCATCAGGTACATCAAGGACCCAATCATCTGACGATACATCATAGCATCAACCATCTCTAATGAAGCATCACTCAATAGCTTCAGGTTCAATGCCATAGGTGTGGCCATAGCCTTGCAATCCATCATCCCAAACCTCTTCAGGATCTCTACTGTATATTTCCCTTGTCCTAGGGAAATTCCATCTACATTCTACCACACCTCCATGCCTATAAAATAATGCATCATACCCAATTCCTTCATTTCAAACTCGGCAGCAAGCTTTCTCTTCATATCAAAAATCAACCCATCCATACCTATTACAAACAAATCATCTATGTACAGTAGAAGCATCACTGGGTTGCCATCTTCAACCTTGTAGTAAAGGTTGGAATCGTATTTAGTCTTGGTAAAGCCCAAACTAGATAGAAAGCTATCAATTCTGCCATACCATGTCCTGGGTTCCTGTTTCAAGCCATACATGGCATTCTTCAATCTACACACATGAGACTCCCTGTCATGTGTCTCAAAACCGAGTGGCTTTTCCACATACACTTCCTCTTCTACCACACCATTCAAGAAAGTAGTCTTGACATCCATTTGGTGTATCTTCCATTTCATCACTGTAGCCAGAGCAAGTATTGATCTGATGGAAGTATATCTGGCTACAGGTGCAAAGGTTTCTTCATAGTCTATTCCTTCTTTCTGGGAGAAACCACGAGCAACAAATCTTGCTTTATATTTCTGTATGCTACCGTCTGCAGCATGCTTAATCTTGTATATCCATTTGGAAGTTACAACTGACTTCCCTTCTAGTCTTGGGACAACATCCCAAACATCATTCTTCATGATCGACTGATACTCTTCGATCATAGCATCCTTCCATTCTTTCCATTATGTCCCTTCTTCATAATTGGAAGGTTCTTTATTGATGAAATCACATAGTAATGCTACATACCCAGAGCAGGATCTAGTCCTCTTTCTTTCTCTGTGATTCTCTTATGGAGCCCCATATCTTTCTACACCTTGGATAGCTTTTCATACCCAAGCAGGTTTCCTCTTGTGAGGATTCTTTTCTTGAGGTGGATCTACAGGTCTTTGTGGTTCTTCAGATTCTCAATATTTTTTTTGAGTTTCTTCATTCATGGTTGTATCATGAATTCTATGTGCTTCTGCTTCTTCAGTATCTTCAGTGAGTCTCTTTATAGATTTGTTGTAAGATAAGTCTTCATCAAATGTTACATCCCTGCTGATGTCAATCTTATTGAGTCCTGGGAAGTATATTCTGTAAGCCTTCGAGCTTTCAGAGTATCCCACAAATATACCCTTCTTTCCTGAAGGATCTAGTTTTGTTCTCTTCTCTTTTGGGATGTGTATGTACACTAGATAGCCGAATATTCTAAGATGTCTAACTTCTGGTTTCTTGCCGAAGAATACTTCTTCAGGAGTCTTGTTCTCAAGTACTCTGTGTGGAATATGGTTCTATACATACACTGCTATTCTAGCAGCTTCTGCCCATAGATGCATAGGAAGATATTGATCATGAAGCATTGCTCTTCCAGCTTCCATGATAGTTCTATTCTTCCTTTCTACAACCCCATTCTGTTTTGGATTATAAGGAGTGGACAACTCCCTCTTAATCCCTGATTCTTTGTATAAGTGTTTGAATTCATTTGATGTGAATTCTCAGCCATTATCTGATCGAAAGGTCTTGATCTTCTTTTCTGTGTGGTACTTGATCAAGCCTTTGAATTCTTTAAACTTGCTGAACACTTCATCTTTGTTCTTCATGAATTAAATCCATGTCTTCCTAGAAAGGTCATCAATGAAGGAAACATAATATACATACCCGCTTAGTGAGATTGATGATATTGGTTCGCATACATCGGAGTGGATGATTTCCAATATTCCTTTTGCTTTGCTCTCGCTACTTGGAAATTTCTTCTTTGTGTTCTTTCCTTTCGCACATCCTTTGCAGACCCCGTCATGTTTTGCTTGAATTTATGGAATACCTTCAACAGCTCTGCTTGCAAGTGGTAGTGCTCTATAATTCACATGTGCAATCCTTCTATTCCAAAGTTCATTTGGCTCTACTGTGTCATGGACCAATGCTTGTTCTAGATGGCCCTTCAATTTGTACAAACCTCCTTCTTGTTCTCCAATCACTATTGCATCATCGATAGTCTTCCCTTTTGGCCACATTATGACTTGATCATCTATAAATGCAACCTTCATTCCTTTTTCATCTAATGTAGATATGGAGATAAGGTTCTTCTTTAGTCCTCGTACAAACAATACTTCTTTCTTTATCATTGATTTTCCAGAGTCTAGCTTGTAGGAGGATTCCCCACTACCTTTTATTGGATACTGATAGTCATCTCCTAGCTTCACCTTGTGAGGTGATTCATGTTTTGAAAGTTTCACAAAGGATTCCCTGAATCCTATCATATGCTTGGAAGCCCCACTGTCTATAAGCCAATCATTGCTTCCATGAGTAATGTTTCCCGTAAAAGCAGAAAAAAAAACATATTCTTCATCACTGGAAGAATCTTCACTTTCATACTATGGTTCTCTTCTTGGAGGGTTCATCATCCTATGCAGCATGAGCATGATGTCTTCTCTTGTTTCCCTTCTTCTTATGAGGTTTAACCTTATTTATAGGAATTTATTTTGCAAAGTGTCCTCTTTCATCACATGTATAGCATCTCAATTTCGATAGGTCCTTCCTAATGTTATCTTTATGGTGAAAGTTCTTATCTCTGGAGTGATGAGAGTTTATTATGCCTTTCTTGGAGTGAACTATGAGAGCTTGATCTTCACTTCCCATCTTTTCTTCTTGAGCTACTATCCGAGCTTCTTCTTGAGAACATTCTTCCCACAGTCTACTGAATTTGACCAACTTCTTTCTTGCATAGATTCCTTGGATGAAAGAATCCAATGACCTAGGGAGGCCATTCAATGTTGTCATCACAATTTATGCATTCTCCACTTCTTCATCTACTAATTCTAGTTGTTCATTGATCTGAGATACCCTTGTAAAGTAAGACTGAATGGTCTCAGCATTCTAGATCTTTACATTCTTCAACTGGTTCCTTAGAGTCATCTTCTGATTGATGTTCTTCCCTTCAAACAATTTGGTTAGGGAATTAAGCATGGATTTAGGTGTCTTGAGGGAGGACACCTGTGGTATAAGGTGATACTTGATAGAATTAGCAATGATCCTTTTTTCCATAACCAACTTGTTCTTATGTAAGGCCTTTGCCTCATCTCCCTCTGGAACTGGAACCTCCTCACTGATATAGGAGTCCAAATTATTTTCTTCCAGGACCAGAGAGATCCTATACTTCCAGGATTGGAATTTATCAGCTCCCTCAAGCTTTTCATCAAGCTTGGTATGATGAGACATCTTAATTGAGAACCTCAAATGGAAATATGTTGTAATCTCATAGATCACATAAGGTTACCAATAATACATACTAAAACATATATATCTATAAATCAGAGACAAGAGACAAGAACAGATAGGAAAACAGATTATCTAATTACAATGAGTTCATACAAGGCAGAGAACTGAACTGAGTTCTCGTTTGGCTCAACAGCCTAATATATACAATTTACAGACAGTTACAAAATAACTACCTGTCGGTTCGGTGAACCGACACGACTGTTAGTTAGCCGACCTAATCATCTAGTTTAGTCGGCCGACCAACTTAGTCGGCTGATCGACTAAGTCAGTCTTCATTCAAGTCGACTTTGTTGACTTGCTCCTTCTACATCTCCCCCACGAACAAAACGTTTCTTCGTCCCAAAGAAACAGGGAGGTACAAAACTGAAGTTGTGTCGAATCATTCAACATGCTATTGTGGTGGACTGTGCAGACGGATGGTCGAAGATGATGATGTCGTTTGTCGAAGTGAGTTCCTGTCATATTTTGTTGTGTCGGATGTATAATTTTGTTTTGGGAATTTTTAGTTTTTTATGGGTTTTGGTTGTTAGTTAAAGTCGTTATTTGATTTTTTAATTTTTTTTAGTTTCTTTAACGTTTAAGTCGGGCTCCATTAACGAGCTTCCGAAATACTAGGCCCTGCAATGTTTTTAGTCGGACTGAACCATTGGGGTGTATTTCTTCAACAACATGAGGTCCCATCCATTCTGTGTGAAGTTTCTTGGGTTTTCCTTTGACTCGACTATTATAAAGTAAGGCAAGGTCACCGACCGACAGGTTTTTATTTTTGATATTACGATCGTGCCATGCTTTCTGTTGTTTCTTTTGAATCTCTTGGTGTTGTATGGCCATGAGTCTGTGTTCTTCTAGCTTACTGAGTTGGAATAGTCAGTCCTTTCTGGCATGTTCGACGTCGACATGTAGTATTTGTGCAATTATAGGTGTCTGTTGTTAGAAATGTAGGGGGACGACTGATTCTTGTCCATAGACTAGTCAAAAGGGGGTTTGGTCAGTTGACCGTTAGTATAGGATGTCCTGTATGCCCATAAAACTGCAGGGATTTTCTCATCCCAGTCGTTTTTGTCGGTATTTCATATTTTGGTTAACCCCTTGGTTAATGTTTTATTGAAAGCTTCAATCGCACCATTCGACTGAGGGTGATATGTCGTACCTCATTGGTGGTTGATGTGGAATTGGTCGGTCAAATTTTTGATAGTTTTGTTGATAAAGTGTGACCCTTGGTCACTAATCAAGGTTAGTGGGCATTTGAATCGAGTGATGATGTTTTCGTAGATAAAATTAGCGGCTACCTCACTCGAACATGTATCGACAGGTTCAGCTTCGGCCCATTTGGTAACATATTCTACTGCAGTGATAATATATCTTGCACCTAATCTTTTGGCTGGGATAGGAAATGGGCCTATGAAGTCTATAGCCCAGATTTTGAATGTGAGGCTAGAGTTTACAGATATCAGGGGCATTTCTGTGCTCGGCAGTGGTCGACCGAGTCGTTGACATCTGTCACATTGAATAACAAAGTTTTTGCAATCTTTGTAGAGTGTCGGCCACCATAATCTTGACTGTTGGATTTTCTTGGCAGTTGTGTCTGCTTGGAAATGTCCTATTGTAGGTCCATAGTGTGCTTCATGCATGATTTGGTCTCGCTCATGGTTAAGTACACATATTCTGAGAATGTCGTCTAACCCCATTTTGTACAAAAATCCATTGATGAGGTTGTAGGGTGCAAATTTCATATCTAGGATTTGTTTTTTCTTAGTGTTCAGACCTTCTGGTGCCTAACCTGTCTCTAAGAATTAAGCTATTTATTTGAGTTCTTGTGGTACTACTTCTATGCAAAATAAATGTGCATCTGGTAAGTCGTCATCGACCTCAGTCAGTTCCTCCCCTGTGTCTATATGGGATAGATGATCGAGCCCAACATTTAGCTTTCCTGGTCGGACCATGACTTCAAACTCAAATTCTTGAAAAATAAGTAGCCATCAACAAATTCTCCCATGATGAAGGGGTTTATTGACAAGGTATTTCAAATCTTGATGGTCGGTGTAAAATGTGAAGGGGTTGGCTAAGAGGTAATTTCGATACTTTTGGAGGGCGAAGACCATACCTAGGGCTTCCCTCTCAGTGGTCGAGTAGTTATTTTCAGCCTTATTTAGTTTTCAACTGCTATAAACTATAGGGTAATCCATCCCGTCATCCCCTGGTTGAGTCAAGATTGCTCTGATTGCTATTCCTGATGCAACAATGTGCACATGAAATTTGGTCGACCAGTTTGGGAATTTGAGTATGGGGGCTTCGACCAGTTTTCTTTTCAGTTTGTCGAAGGAGATCTGGCATTCCTCTGTCCACTTAAATTCTTGATCTTCTTTTAGTAGCTCTTCCAGAGGGTAGGTCATGTCTAAATAGTGTCCTATAAACTTCCTATAATAGCCTATATGGCCAAGTAATACCCTGACTTGTTTGGGTTTTACTGGAGGTTTCAGGTCGAGAATAATCTTAATCTTGGCAAAGTCGACCTTGATGCCTTCTTTATAGAAAATATGTCCTAAGAGTATGCCTATGGGAGTCATAAAGATACATTTCTTAATATTGAGGGAAAGTTGAATCTGTCGACATCTTTCCAACATAAGTCGGAACCATGTGCAGTGATCCTTCAAGGTGGAGTATATTGTCCATTCGTCGAAGTATACTGCCATGGTCTTGTATATGTATTCTTGGAAAGTATTGACAACAATGCGAGAAAACACTGCAGGTGCATTCTTTAGCCCGAAAGGCATAACTCTGTAAGCAAAGGAGACAAATTCACAGACAAATGTTGTCTTCTTCTAGTCTTCCTTTGCTATTGGTACTTGGTTGTATCCTGAGAATCCATCTGTAAATGAATAACATTCATGGCCTACAACTTCATTCAAAATTTCATCGGCATAAGGGGTGGGGAATGTGTCACGCCCCCATGCCTCCGACCGGCGAAGAGGACATGAAACAGGCTTCAACTTCCCGAGCTAAGAGCCCATGAACATATGTATGCATAAAAATTTTCATAAACAGGATTTGAACTAAAATGTGCACACAGGATTATTTATCATGCACAGATGCAATTTAATCCTCATACATAGCAGAAACCAACAAACATTCATACATGCATGTATGCATTTAACATGTTCATCATATCATTAACATAAATCATGCTTGCAGAAGTAAAAATGGATAGATCGCTTATCTTATGAAGAGGTCGATCCGCAACCAGCTACGTCGCTGCAACGTTCCACCCAACCATAGGCCAGCATGCTCCTTAATCTCTCAGCAGCGCTGCCACCCCCGAGCTGGGCATGATTCTCCAAGGAATAAGGGAAATAGCAAGCTTACACATAGCCAGGGATATACAAAACACAGCCAAGCCAACACAGTTGGGTTTATCAGGCCCTCAAGGAGTGGGAAAAGCTCAATGCTAAGCTAGTGAGCTCATTACAGATCCAAGAACACCTACACCAGAACTAGCTTGACCTCTAAGACACCCAAACACACCCAACACAAGGAATCAGTCCCTTCTCTGCTACACAGTCCCTCAGGCCCTGCATTCCCTTCCAGTGCTATTCAGGGGTGATGGAGAAGAAGGCCAGCCCTCTAGCTCTGTCTGTGTGGTTTCCAGCCACCGGGTTTATCAAGCAAAACTAAGCCCTCATCCCTGCTCCTAATACAGTCCGTAGACCAACCATTGCACTCAGGAAATCAATTAGCTATCACAGCCTAAACAGGGAAAAGACTCCCTAGCGAATTACACAGTCCCAAAAACAACAGCAACAATATTCCAATAGGGGGAAAACACCACAGCTCCAAAAAGCATCAGCATACATACTACCAATGATGTGGGGAACAACGACCCATTTTTGCACAACCAATGCTACTGGGAAAAACATACGCAGACCATAATGGGGACGAATTTACAGTTTCCTGACCTGTGCGTGAGGAACAATAATGAAGACCCCCACCTTCAGCCCGTGAGGAAAGGATACGGCCTCACTATGCACAAATCCACAGAAGAAAACCGCGTGGACAAAACTAGGAATTTCCTATGCATGAGGATGAACATGAATTCCACTCCTGCGTGAGGAAAGTAGCTTCGTTTTTGTCTGTGGATGAACAAAACAACAGGAAGGACACGAATTGGAAGTGCATGAGCCTTCAACATAGTCGTGGAGAGCACAAATTTCTGTGTGAGAATGCACAACAATGGAGGGGACGCGAAATTACAGTGCGTGGGTGTTCAGCAAACTCGTGGAGCCAAGAAAATGTCTGCGTGAGGATGAACAGAAAAATTGTGGGTAAAATGGAATTGCCTGCGTGATTGAAGTCAACAGGGGTGGAGTGTGCATGGAGGCATGGACTAACAGTCCTGCCACCCCACTCCCAAAACAATTAACTGCCATAACTTCCCCCAGCTGCCAGCAGAAATTCTTAATGAAGGTGGTTGGGAGTAAAACAAGGGGAGAAGACACATGGGTATTTTCCCTCATTAGCCAAAGTTTGACAAATTCCCCCACATCCTTATCCTTGGGAAAATCATGCCCCTTTCTCATTTTAGTTGCCGCGATCGTAGCTAGTCGGGTTCATTTAATTAATTATAGATGCATATTTACATGATGACCATCATAATATATGCCGCATGCCCCGATATACCATCGGTGACAATTTAAATCCAAAACATAGCATTACCGATCAATGGTGGGGCCTTGGCCTTTAGCTCCACACCATGATCATTTACAATTTATACATCATATACATCTAATGCAATGGGGTCAAAACCGGGGCATTACAGAATGGGTCGTTCAGTGTGACTTTGTTGAGCTCCCTAAAGTTGACACAAATTCTTAACCTTGTCGGGTCATGTTTCTTGGGTTGTACGACCATGGGACTTGCCCATTCCGACTGGTCGATAGGGTAAATGATCCTTGCTACTAACATGTTGTCGATTCCCTTTTTAACTATTTCTTTATACTTATGAGCTAGTTTATAAGGTTTTTTCTTGACAGGTCGGACATCAGGTTTAGTATTGATTTTCATTTCACCCATTTCTTGTACTAGACCTTTTAATTCTTTATAGTCCCTTGCAAAGACATCCTGGAATTCTCTAAGTAAGTTCACTATTTCGGTGGTCTATTGTTCATTCCAGTAGTCACCAATGTTGGCTATTTTTGGTCGGTCGTCATTTGAAATGTCAACCTCCTTAGTTTTCACTTTGGCATCTAACCACTCAGGGGCTTTAGCTTCATTGATCAGCCGAATTCCTTCTTTGAACTATGAGAATGTGGCTGGGAAGTCGGCTGCAGTCATTCTGTCAAGATCTGGTTTGTCGGTGGTCTCGATTTTTAGGATTGAGTGGATAGGTTTTGTTGTTTCCATATGGTTAGATTTCCATCTGAAAATTTTGCCTTCGGTGTGTTCATTTTCCATTTGTAGATGGGTCGACTGGGGTGTCGATATGGTTTGTATACTGTTACATTCCTTGATTTGTCGATGGTCGTGGGAGGGTTGTTTTTCAGTCGGTTGAACAAACTGTTTGAGTTGCTGTGCTGCCTCAACCAATTTTTCATCTTGAGTTATGAATGTGAAGTCTTTGATAAAAATTTTCCTCAGTTCATGCCAGAAGAAGGTTTCTCCTCTAGCTTCCTCCATCTTATACCATTTACTGGGTAAGTCGGCTAGGGTTGAAGGGAACAAATGTGGCCAAGCTCGCTCATCCTTATGTCCAAATCAGCTCCACTCCTTTTCGCAAGTTTTGATATGTTCTTCTGGGTTTTGACCTTGGGTAAAGATAGGGATTTGGGCTTGTTAGGTTAGCTTCTTGCCACCAAACCGCTCAACAAATTAAGTTGAAGCCATTGTCCAAGTCTGTAGTTTTGTCTGATGGGTATCCCACCATCTAGCCGCTTGACCTATGAATGTTTCAACTAAGCTTTGAAGTCGACCATGTTCTCCAATATTTTTAGATACTTGTTCGACGTGTAGGGCTGGGGATTCCCTCTCCTTATACCTGGGTAATTGTGTGGTGTTTAAGTTGGTTGGTTGTAAGGTAGGGCATTCCCTGACTTTATTTTCAAAGATTTTAGGGATAATAGATACTATGAAGCACTGTCGGGTGGGTTTTTTCTATACTTTTTGTATGGTCCAGCACCCTCTTGCTTGTGTTTCATAATTTTCCATCTCCCAGTCATATAGTTTAGCATCTAAGTTATAACCAATTGATTCTTGGTTACCTAAGTGAAGTTCCCCATGGATGGTTGGTTCTGTATAGTCTGTATTGTTGTGGATCTGGTAAAGTTGTCTAACATCGACCTCCTCATCAATCGGCTCCACCCAAGGTTGTCCTTGGGATGGGTGAATTGGTACAGTAACTTTTTGACCATTTCCTTTTAACTTGATTCATTCTTTGTCTAAGGATATGGATGCTTTCATCTTTCGTCCCCAAGGTCGACCAACTAGGGCTGGGAAGGAGCTAGATCCTTCTTTTGGGTCAATGATTTCGAAATCAACCTTAGTCGAGATTCCTTTGATGGTTGTGTCGACATTTTTCCAAACCCATATGGGTTCAATGAGGCCTTGGTCAACTAGTTTTAGGTAGATGCCTGACTCATAGAGTCGAGGTTTTCCCATTTGTTCCCATGTATCCCGTGTCATGATGTTCACTTGGGACCCAAAATCGAGCACGACTTGTCGGACGTGGTAACCTTCGATTTCCAGGTCGACAAGTGGGTCGGCATCGCTTTTGTCTTTTCGGTTCAGGCTGCAGATATTTTTGGTTTGCTTTTCAGGGTTAATGCTTTTTATTTCATGTAATAAGTCTATAAATTGAGATACTGCTGTTTTTGTTTGCACGAGTTGGATTATTTGATGTATTGTGTTGGGTCGACTATTAACGATGCCTTCTTGGAGTGCAATGTCACGGAATATGCGTGTGGCTTTTTGATATGTTTGTTTCTCCTTCGTAGGGTCAGGATAACCATTTTTGTTTTTAATATTACTAATTTGAGGATTATCAAGGCCTGTTTTTGTGCCTTGTCGAGTGACAATATGTAGATTTTTAGTAGTTAATACACCATGCTTTTGTACACAAGACAATACATTAACATTTTTCTTGTTATTAATTTTTTCTAGCATAGTAGGACAATCCTCAAGTGAGTGATCGCCTACTCCAAGTGGTTATAGAATTTAAGATCAGTCTTGTCCTTGTATGGACAGTCGGCATATCGGTGACCTTCTTTATGACATATGAAGCACTGGGTGGATCGACATGGTCATATGTCATGATTCCCGATGAATCGACCTCTGCCGCCATATCCTTGTCGTCGATTGTCATACCGGCGCTCATATCATCGGTCGTCATATCTTTGTCCGTTCTGTTCATTGGGTGGGTTTTTTTGCTCTTGATTTTGCACCATTGAAATTGTTTGATATACTGCATGATAGTTCTGTCGGTTCTTCAGGTTTAATTGACAGTCGGCAGTATTGTGACTTTTGGTCTCATAGATGGCACACCATGAAGCCTTACCATTTTTCATGTTAAACAAGCAATCTGCTGTAGAATGGTCTCCGTGGTCCTGGAAGATGTCGCAAAACAACTTAGTTTGTATGAAGCGGACTTCTTGTCGGCTATATTCATGTCGACAATTATCTTTTGAGTGACCAGCCGTCGAGCATTTAGTACACCAGATTTCCTGATTCTTGAGGGTCAATTCTTTCAAAGACTTCTGCACATTCTCGAGCTATTCCTCCAATCTATGGTCCGTCGGATAAGCAAGTATGTCTTCATCCATCTCCACCTGCAGAGCTTTGGTTAGCGTGTCTTCATATGTCTTGAACATTTCTAGACTGATATGTCGGTGTACTTTCGGTGATAATCCTGCAAGGAACCATTGAATTAGTAGTTTTTCATCAATAACATAATCTAGCTGGATTAATAGGTCCTTCCAACATTTGTCGTAGTCGCGAACTGTCTCCCCTGGCTTTTGTGATGTCGTTTTAATATTTTTGGTGGCCAAGTGCTTGGCGTCTAAGGTTTTGAAAAAGGATAAGAACTGCGCCTTAATCTCGGCTTTCGTCGCTCTAGGTTTTCATTTGGAAAAGGTCATGTACCATGTCAAGGCCCTTTTCCGTAAGGCTCCAGCGAACTGTGCCATTGTCGGTCTTCATCTGTTACCTGGTTTGCTTCCCAGGTCGACTCGCAGATGAACCAATGTCATCTGGGGTCTTCATCCCCCTCGTAGAGAGGAATGTGAGTCGATCCATGACCCATGACTGAATCACTTTCACTGCTCTCAGAAGTTGGCGGTGTTGGAGGTGGAGGTGGTGGTGAAAGTGGTGGGGTTATTGTCATTCCTACGGAATTTTGGTCGACGGATCTTGTACTCTCGTTGGTTGTCGTGTCTTCATCGACTTGCAGTCGATTAGGGTAGAATTCTGCTGTCGATGGTCCACTCCAACTTTGTGTTTGCAGGTCTGCTTGTTCGATTTCTTCTAGAGCTATATTTGGCGGGGGGGGGGTGCTCCTTCATGTGTCGGTAAGAGAAAGTGGATACTTCGGAGGAAGGGTGCCGCCTGAAACTTCACCCAGTTTCCTTCGAGCAGTCGACGTATGATAAGGTGTCGACCGGTGTACATTTCATCCCCTAGTAGGCTCCATATATTGAAGTCACCAACTCGTAGTCAGAGGTCGTCTTCGACAATAGTCTGTATTCTAGTATGCATATTTGTTGGGGAAAGGGTTATTCCATCGCCGGGAGCTCTTAATTGGAGAGCTTTTGGCTACTCTATCCACACTTCTTCCTCCATAGGGGACACCTCTTGCTCGACGCCCTCTTCCTGTCGGTCATGACCTGACTTTGGCGGATTCTCTTTGCGGTCGTTCTCCCTAGGGTTTTGTCCTCTGTGCAACCTGGCGGCTCTTTCATGTCTTTCTTCCCTTCTCTGTTGTCTTTCATCCCTTTCTTGTTTCTGAATGTCCGACATACTTTCGTACAATACTATTTCTTGAGGTCCTCTATGGTCAACTTTTCATTACTAGTGATGGCTATCTCCTTCAGGTCGACTAGGATCCACTATACTCTATCTCCGACACATGACCAGCTACCCCCCCATAGCCTACTCGATGCTTTTAGAAAGCTCAGATAGTTCGGTCTATTTGCTCAGGAAGTATTCCCACTCCCTTTCTGCAATGAATTTCTCCCACTTCCTCTGCTTCTCTGCCCAGTTGGTATTTGGTGGTTGTTCGCACAACGGTGGTCGAGGTTCGACGATGTGGCTTGCTCCGTTCTCTATCACGAATTTGAACAGCAATGTCTGTAGGGAGCACAAAAATTGTTTGGTGAAATCCGTGTAAAATTTCGCTTTGACAGTTTCCCCTGACGTTCTATCTTCGACTGCTTACTCCTCACAGAAGTCGTTGGCGATTTTCTCAAACCACTCCGACAAAGTTGTTCAGCCCCCTTGGGACAGTTTTTCCAGCAACTGCTCTTCTTTATTTGCGTCGGTCTTTCTCATCCAGAAGTTGGTTCAACAGATGGGGCACTGATTCGACAAATTTTTCATGTGTCTCTGTGAAAAATCTTGCTTTAGATTCAGCGACTATTAATTTGTTCCTACGGGCATAATTTTGCAAGTAGTTGGTAATTTTACGTTCCCACCAGTCCTTAATCTCTTGCTCTGGTATCATATGTGAACATATATTTTAGACATGTACTACTGGCAATGGAACCAATGTTGTAATCTCACAGATCACATAAGGTTAACAATAATACATACTAAAACATATATATCTATAAATCAGAGACAAGAGACAAGAATAGATAGGAAAACAGATTATCTTATTACAATGAGTTCATACAAGGAAGAGAACTAAACTAAGTTCTTGTTTGGCTCAACAGCCTAATATATACAATTTACAGACAGTTACAAAATAACTACCTGTCGGTTCGGTGAACTGACACAACTGTTAGTTAGCCGACCTAATCATCTAGTTTAATCGGTCGACCGACTTAGTTGGCTGATCGACTAAGTCGGCCCATCGACTTAGTTGGTTGATCGACTAAGTCAGTCTTCGTTCAATTCGACTTTGTCGACTTGCTCCTTCTACAAAATACAAAATATTTAGATCTTACCAGGTCAAGATGTCGGATATGGATTTGGAGCTGAAATCTTTTAGTGCATGTTTAGGAGCAAATTAGGGTTTTACTTTTCCAGAGTTCTGTCCAACCAAATGCTTTAAATTTGATCCCTAACTTTGATTTTAGGGAGGAGATCAATCCAGGCCTGGGTTCACTGAAAAATTCCTCTTCTATGAAAAGCCCTAATTTCTGGCAGGAGTGTCGGGTCCAAAACTGAAAATCCTCATAATTGGATTCTGCTTCGATAGAAAGATGTGCCCTAGGAAGGAGAGTTATTCCAACCTTCTTTTTTTGAAAAAATATGGAGAGATATCCACAAAGTAGGAATCCCTAGTTCCCACAGTTGCACAGTGTCTTCTTCTTAGGTTAGCTCTGATACCATGTTAGATTTTTAACATTAAGCTAGCATAACATTAGGATCTTTAACTAAGAGATCATCAAGAACAGCAATCAAACACAACAAACAATGAACACAATGTTTTTCATCGGGGAAAACATAAATGGAGAAAACCCCACAACTTCCTTAGAGATAGAATCAACACCAAAGTAAAACCCAAAACAGTAAGTGATCTCCCGACAGCAGTAAACTTCTTTCTATCTAGCCCCAGTGTCTTCTCCTTCCTCAACTATGCGCTACACTTGAGTGTGTATGATATGTGTGTTAAATAAAGAGACTCACTCTCTATTTAGACTACTTCCCAACTTGACTAAACCCAACTAGGGACAACTTCACTAGGTGAGTCTAATAACCCTAGTGCCCCAGAACTACAGGGACTTTAACCCTTGATCAATAGGAAGGTTACCCACAATGACTTGACATGACTTGTTTACATTATAGAACCTCCTGATAGGAATCAACATGAATCATATGTCCTTTCCTAGAGTAAATCATAAGCTCAGTAGTTTTTATCATCATGTCCTACTGACCGACAAAATGTATAGTACAGACTCTCTGCCTTTGTAACCATCTTTTGCATGTAGTCACACTTCTCATGTCAATGCCCATAGACTTGACATATGCAGCGGAATGGTACACCAGCGCAGCTCAATGGGTTTGGGGCTCTGGAAAGTAGGTTTTTTCAGAATGTCTAACATGTATCTTTGGTGTGTCTGCCTATGTGACACTGAGTGCACAAAAGGTCATCATGGTATTCCTTATCCTTCTTAATGTCTTGCAGTTGGAGCATCAGTTTGGCCAACTGTACATGAATTTGATTCATCCCAACAGCGGTTTCTCCTATCGATGATGCCTCCAATTTCATCGCAGTTTCTAGAGCCTCGCTCTATGTCACAATATTTTGCTACATTATTGGTTGTCTAATATGTGGGACAAGCATGGTGATGAACCACTCCTTTTGTTGAACATCTCTCATCTGGAAGTTGACTCGAGCCATCAACATCTTAAACCGCTGATCAAAATCCCAAATGTTTTTCATTAGGGAACTGCTTGATTTCTTTCAACTTGGCAATGTACTAAGCCTCAGAATTTGGCTTCTTGAATTCTTCAAACAACCTCATACAGATATCATCCAATGTTTTTGTGGTACCTCCCTGAGGAACCTGCGTGAATCTCATGAACCATTCCAGCTTACGGACCCTAAGGGTGGTTGCTAGCTGGCTTTTCTTGACATCATCATCTACACTCTATCGGGCAGTCCAGATTGCCTCGCATAAGAACCAGTATTTCTCTGGGTTGTCGGTGTCATTTCCATGAAATATTGGTAGCTTCATTTTTTCACCCGCCATTATGGGCCTTCTTCCTCTGACTGGTATTCTATTGCTAGAATGTTGCTGACACATTGGGTAAGTTGACGTAGAATGTGCATTTATTCCTAATGGTGGAGTAGTGCATGGAGGTGTGGGCATGTTACTGCTGGGGTTCGATCATGTCATCCTTCTAGGCATAGCGTAGTCCTAGTCATCCTCGTTGTCACTGAAAGGTCGCTTTGTCCCATGTGGTTGTTCCTCGTGGCATACCACTTTGATCGTAGCAAGACCTTCTCCTGTCCTCTGCCTCTTCTCTCAAAACCTACTCCTCCCCTTGTACAACCACTTGTTTCCTCGGTGAGCTTCACATTCTCACTAGAACTCATGCCCATCTACCCCTTACATTTCCATGCATCTCCCCCCTTTCATCATAGTCTCTACAGCCTCTGCACACCAGCGTTCCACTACTCATGTTCCATCTTTAGAATTCCTTTTCGCAGACCAACTGTTTAATTGACAGGTGCAGAGACAACAAAAATATACCTCATGGTATGCTGAAGAAATCCATTTCTACTTCACTAAATTACTTATTGGTTACAACTACAAACTTAGTAATGTATCCCTCTAGGATGCCATCCAACCACACCTCAACAGCTTGTGATTCCTTATTGTCTATTTCTTGCAAGTCCTAGATCAGCTCCGAAGTCTAAGATATCGACTCTCCTCCTTGGAAGTTTGTTTTCTTAGAAGTGAACTTTTCCAACCACTCATATAAGATGACAGGAAACTCATAGAAGAACCATTTGTGCGGACTGTCATGAATATATCTATCCAACCAATGGCTCGTTGACAGCTTTGGATTCTAATTTCTAGCTTCAACAAACTCTCACAATTTTAGAGAAAACCACCCCTTGATCTCCAGTCGAGTCGCAGGCCAAAACATATCCTCCTTTTAACCGCAACTCGGTTCCCACAATGGAACCATTTGTTGGAAAAAACCCACCAACAAAACCTCATCGATAGGGGTTCTCACTCTATCAATGCCCAACTAGCGCAATCTCCCTAAGCACCTGCCCAAACAGGAATTACCCTGCCCAGTCAAAATTTGTAGAGCGGACAAAGTCTCACCTGAGATGTTCAAGTGAGAGTTGTCGGAACCGAGTTTCTGATAGTAAGGAGGGAGGATATGGGATCCGATAGGAAAAAAAACATAACTATCAAATCCAAAACTAGATCATTATGATTAATTCATCTTCACAGCTACAGATAGATTGCATCATGCATTTATCGCAACAGTGTTAGTGCAGCACCATCATTTATAAAACAAATTAACTCATAATGCAATAGAGATGCGACATAATAGAAATAGATCACAACAACATCAGTAAATAATAACAAAAATGGAACAGATCGCAGCATCATCAGTAAATCATAATCGAAATACAATAGATTAGATCACAGCATCATCATAATAGATTCAACACAATTCACATTGATATCGCAGCAGAGAAAATAGTAAGACAAAATACAATATTTATGCAACAACCGTCATGTCATATTCATTATGCGTAATAGATCCAAAACAAATAATTCCTCTCCACAGCAGGAGACCAATTACATCCCAAAACTGAGACAAATCACAGATAAAATATGTGGCTCTCTCTTATCTATCGCTGTCTAAGTATCTCTTACAATTGCAAAACAAGCTCTATATATAAGCTTGCACCTTTACATCAAAGGTCCACTTCTAACTAACTTCTAACCACTAATGACCTATGACGACAAAAATTCATCAAATAATATATTAAATATTCAAAAACGGTTATCTTTATTCCCATCACGTTGCTCTGGCCTTGTGCGGTGTTGCATGAGCTTTTGCAGCTACCGCAACACCGCGCAACTCACTTACCAAAACCCCTGCCAACAACTATCGACACGGCCTTCCAACGACACATGCATAGAAGCATCGGCTGCAGGAGGCAATTGAACCAAAGGATTTGTATAAACAACAAAATCATCTCTGGTTTCACTAGCTAGGGAAGATCCTATGGGAACATTAGCAGAAGCTAGATGTTCCATGGTTACCCCTTCTTGTCCTTCCACAGTAGGAGGAGAGTCGGGAGTTAAACCCTAAAATCTATGAGAATGATGTCTCACAAGTTGCTTAGCCATGGTGGTGGTTGAATTTGTCTAATCTAGGTCCAAAAAGGATAAAAGCACACAAACAAAACCTATGTAGAGCTAAAGGTCACAAGCAGACTTAAGTAATAGGATGGGTTTAGAATATTCGGTCTCTCCATAGGATTGTCAAGTAGGTGCAACTCATGATATACCTAAGGGGTATGTGCGTAGTAATCTCCCTGAATGTTTTTTTTAGTGTATTTCTCCACACAAGATGGCCAAAGGGTTTTTCTTAGATGGTCAGGGTATCCTAGTGGGGTCTCCCGATATAGCAAGGTACATGGGAGATCAAATCAGTAGTAGTGTTGTCTAATGAACAAATATTCACAAGGGGCCTTCCGATATACAATCGAGTACATGAAATACCTTTCTATATACCTCAAGGGTACGTGAAAGGCCGTTCGATATACCGACGATACGTGGAAGAACTACACTAGTTCCAGGTTGTAGTGCGGACAAGTAACAATAACTCCTACACGTTACGACACCCGAACATGTCACTAACCTATCACTCAAATTTCTATACAATTTTTGGACCTAAAGCTACCATTATTTTTATCTGGACAATTAGGTGAATGTTTGTGAGGTGTTGTCTCCAATAATGTAGATTAATCTAAATGTAAAATGAACTTTTTTTTACTTCGATGAGAACTAGCTAGGGTAAGGGAGAAACCTGTTTCTTTTATTTTCAACAATATACTAAAGGAAAGTTGTTTTTAATAATCAAAACAAGATCCAATAAAGAATGCAAATAAAGTTCTTTTCAAACACAAAACCTCTTTCAAGCAAGCACTCTAAAATCTCTGAAAATGCAAGAAAGAAAAACTAAGCCTCTAACATGCATGCAAAAGTAACTTCTGCTACAATGTCAAAAAGACTTATCCTTTTAAATCACTCATGCAAATGAAAAACAAACAATTTTCGCAAGCATAAATAAGAGGAAAGTAATATGATTCTTTTTGTATTTTTCTAGAAAACATGAGGCACACAAAGCAATCTTTTCTAAAAAGACACTAATATTCTAGGAAGATGCTATAGGCTTTCTTTTCAAAAGAATATTTTTCAGATACTTAACTAAAAAACCAAAATTGAACTGCATTTCCACTTTCATTTAAGATAATGAAGAAGATAAAAATTTTGGATCTGAGATCAAATAGAGAATCAGACTCACAAAAACCAGTAAATCAAACAGCAAGCAAGCAAGAAAACCACACTAAAAAACTTCAGAGAACAGGACAATTTAAAATTTTGAACAAAAACTTTCTTAAACAAGCAGTTTTGAAGGCCTACCTTGGTGCATTGAAGAGCACTGCACCAGGGTGTCCTACACTGAATCGACACTCCTAGCCTTCTAAACACAGGTGTTGTCGACGCTCTGTCATCTGAAGAAGAAGGCGGTTTCGACGCTCTGAGAAAAAATAGAAAACATGCCCTGGGATGGACCGGTGCTATGTGAGCCAAATGGAAAGGCGCCGCTTGAACAGTGGAATGAAATGCTTAAATCCTGCATGAGATACCAGAAAAATTGAGCTAGACTGAAAAGGATAAAACTACTCAAAAAAGAGGTAAAAAATTAGAAACATAAGATATATAGCTTACCTTGTTAACTGAAACAACTAAAAGGAGAGAGAATAACCTTCATAGATTGGAATGGTTACCGAAGTTTGTAGATCTAATTGGATCTGCACTATATCTGACTAGATATTCCCCAGATCTAACTGGATTAAGCATCCCCATCGAAGTCACCAATTTTGTTATCATGAATTCTCAATCAACGCAGACAATGCTTGTTCGTCTACAATGTAAATCATAACTATAGAACAAAAATACATGGCAACATATCCTTTCCTTGAATAATCAGATTAACTAATATCAAAGACAAAATACCTCAACCTTGGATCTACTTGTCTTCTCTCCAAAAGTCTTTGCAATGGTTCAGTACCTACAAAATAGATCACAAGACAAACAAATGGGATGAGAGTATCATGATAAATGACTATTCATATTGGTGATCAAGGAATCCAATATAATCTAACTATAATCAATACAATCAAATATAGGAAAGGGAAATGTCTTTGTATTAATATATGGATGAGAAATAAGTACAACCAAAAATCGTTGATGTCGATGGCTTCAATCTCAACAAGAATGCCTACAATCTGCTATGACTATGAAGACCTCTCCAACCATAAGATAACTCTACTTTTCCTCTGGTTCAGACTTCAAACTAACAACATAAGGATTTTTTTCTAGCCTCCTCCACTCTCATCATGAAGGCTTCATTTATAGGCCTAGAACTCAAGAGATGACTTGGAAAATGGATAGAATGAGATCCCTACATGTGAGGAAGACGAATTCTACCTTTCCCAAGCATATAGGAACTAACCCCACAGAGGTTTGCACATGTAAGCTTCTAGAAACATATTTTTTCTCATTTACTAACCACCGACACTCTTAGAAAAACTAACCAAAGCGCCGATCTAAGGTTTTTGCTAAAGAAAGGAGAAAATAGCGCTTTTGGATCAACTGCAATAGGTGTCGCCAACGCTCTATGTAAAAAACATGAAGGCATCGTCCCTTCTAGGTCTAGGAAAAAAGTGACCAAGATGACTCAAGCTAGGCTTTCTAGGAGGTTGCAAGGCAAAGTGAAATTATCATGGAGGCTGATAAGCAATATGATATTTCCAGGTGCAATGGTTCAACTGCCTATAATATATGTAGATTCTTAGAGTTCCATCCTTCTTCTTCACAAATAACATAGGGGCTCCCCAAGGTGAAAATTTGGGTCTTATCTAACCTTTCTTTTGTAGCTCCTCTAAATGCATCTGTAATTCCTTTAACTCTGGAATAATCATTCTATAAGGTGGTTTAGATTATGGTATTATTCCTAGCACCAATTCGATAGAAAAATTAGTGTCCCTCTAAGGAGGCATTCCTAGCGGTTCTTGAAATATATCCGCAAACTATTATATTATTGGATAACCCTATAGTTTTGTCTATTTTCCTTCCTTTGAATCTTCCACATGAATTGCATATAGTTGGAACCCCTTTCATAGAAATTTCTTCAATTATAGAGTTGAGACTTGCCTCAAGGATATGGGTCTAGGTATACCTTCGACTATCACTCGGTTTCCTTCTTCATCCAAAAAAGTATAATTTTTATTATGACAATCTAGTATGGCATGGTGTGAATCCAACCAATTCATTCTAATGAATACATCATATGACCCCAAGGTTATGATGTTTAAGTCTGCAATTTTTTTCACTCCATTCATTTCTAAGGGACACATCTTTACAAATTCTGTGATTTTCCTATTGGCTCATGTAACTAACTGTATTAGACTTGTTGTTTCAAGTTTACTCTTCTTCAAATGACATTCCTCAACTAGATTAGGTGAAATGTAACTATTTCTAGCTCCATAATCAATCAAAATAACTATATTTTTATTATCAATCTTACCTTCTACCTCAATATTTTAATATTGGTGTTCAACTTTCCTCTCGTCTAGGGATGCATAGATCCTCTAAACACTTCCACCTACAACTCCAATAGTTGAAGCCTCTTCAATGTTGTGCAGGTTACTCTTGTTACATGGGAACTAACTAACAAAGTGACTTTCCTTTCATATACAACAGTCCATGAGTGCTCTTTTCCCTAAATGCTCTCCCCTTAGTTGTCCTTGTTGATAAGAATTACTTTTTCTTAATTTTGAAGGATGAAAACCTTTCTTTCTATGCTCATGTTTACTCTTCTTCATATCCTTCCAACTATTTTGATATGGGTCCTTACTCTTATTCTATTCATATAAGTGTTTTTCCTTCCATATGGAATCCTTAAGGTTCTTTGCTTTATCATATTGGATTTTATCCCTATAAGATTTAGGAAGACCACTTAGGAACCCTTGAATTTTTACCTTCTCATCTTTGATGAAGTCTACATACTTCAAAAGTTCTAGAAACTTCTTCTCATAGGCATCCATAGTCATGCTTCACATCTTAAGCTTAAATAAATCTCCCATATTTTTGTCATAGTAATTCTTGGAGAGGTATTCTTTCTTAAATTACTTCTTAAATTTATTGCAAGAGATTATGTCTTGTTGATGTCTTTTAGCTTAACTAGTTGATTCCCACCAGATAGATGTCTTTCCATGCATATGGTATATGGATACTCATGCTTCCATATTAGGTGTGTACTGGTTCAACTAGAATAACTTCCTGAGTCGTAATAACCATGCTTCTGTATCTTCTCCTTACTTTACTTCTCCATCAAAAGTTGGGGGCTTGATTCTTCTAATATATCCTACTAGTTCATCCCGAGCAAACCTCCTCTTCTTGTATCTCACTGGATATATTCCAGGACTACTCTATGTACTAATCAATGCATGCCCATTCTTTCTTTCTGAGTGATAAGGTCTTCTTGAAGATGATCTAGACCTCATATAACCTCTTTTATGACTACTTTCAATGGATGTTTGGATGGTCTTCAATGATTTTAGATCATTCATATTCTGCTCCTAGATATGAATTATCCTTTTGTTACCCTCCCTACACTTCCTCATAGAATCCTCTAGGATTAATTTTTCACTATTCCTCTTATGTCTAATTTAGGATTAATTCTATGGTCTCTGTCCTTCCTCAAAATCCATCTCCTATCTCTGAATTCCTACTGCTGAACTTGTACTTGTTGAATCTTTATTCTTCACAAGTTTGATTAAAATATCAATTTAGTGGTCATATTTATTGCTCAATCATACACTGGGAGATGCAATGTGTTCATTATAAACATTATTTTAGTAAACTACACATTGGTATAATTTCATTAGATTAAAACTACTTCTATTCGATTTTATAAAGTATCTATTTACAATCTGAGTAACTGGACAAGGGGGGATAGAAATCCTTCCAAGATTTATCCTTACTGGCTGAATATCAAGACCATAGCCATCCCAAGCTAAAATTTTAATTAACTAACTCACATGTGAAACTATATTAATGTGCATGCATACAAGTTATCTAATGCAAATGCATGTTTACAAGGTGACTTGTAACTTCGCAGAAAGCCCAACAGTCGTAGTTTTGAAACCTCCAGCTCTGATACCACTTTTTAGTGTGCCCAACCCTTAGAAAAGGACAAGGGAACTAAAATTAATACTAAATTAATTTTAATCACAACAAATATAGATCGTTTATGATTAGGATAACTAACCATTCACTCAAATAATACAAAATTTTAACTTTAGAGATTGAATTATAACTAAGGTTACGACACTTAATTAATTATTTAATTACCAAAGGTAAAAAATGTAATAAAAATGATTGAGGAATATTATTCATCATCCTTAGTGAGAATAATATTCTAAAACATCTTCATGCATTATAAATTGTATTAACATTGAAACCATAATTGTTAAAAAAATTGAGTATTGTTGTTATAAGTTGTTCCACAAGCTAAGTTAAATTTTGGTGTTGTTACATGTGTGATGTTGGTGAGGATGAAAATAAATTAAATCACACATTAATACATAACTATAGTCTATAAACTACAATCACACCATAACCAAAACAAAACAAAAGGCACCAATTGCAATCACATCCCATAAAATCACCTCCTAAAGGTTGTCCCCTACAACCATTTTTCATTGATATATTTTAGATTGTATGGTTTCCTCCCTCTATCCATCAATAAATATTAAATTAAGATTACATTATTAAAAATCAAATATTCAAATAGAATCATATCATACATAGAGTATTTCCAATGTAACAACTAGTGCGCTCAACCTTGCACCGAGAAAGCTGCTGGACCAAAATAGACATATCTTGGTCATCTAGAAAGATTTTTTGATGAAATGAAAGAAAATCATAATTGGAATCATTGTTCTAGACACAATGGAATAGGTCAAAAAATACAAAAATGAGCATATATTGGTGAACCGTAGCATGTTTTTCAAAAAATACAAAAATATTAGTGAACCATAGCATGGAATATGTCAAAAAAATACAAAAATGAGCATATAGTCGTAGTTACAATTTTAGAAGAAGAGAAAGAATATCAAAATGAATAACATCTCAGTTTTGAATTCTATGGAGTCCATTCTTCCTATAACCATATTCTCAAAATAAAAATAAAAGAATATATATAAATCAACTCGGCCTCTATTGCACATAATCATCATAATAATATGTTAAATAGGTCAAAAAATACAAAAATGAGCATATATTGGTGAACCGTAGCATGTTTTTCAAAAAATACAAAAATATTAGTGAACCATAGCATGGAATATGTCAAAAAAATACAAAAATGAGCATATAGTCGTAGTTACAATTTTAGAAGAAGAGAAAGAATATCAAAATGAATAACATCTCAGTTTTGAATCCTATGGAGTCCATTCTTCCTATAACCAGATTCTCAAAATAAATAAAAAAGAATATATATAAATCAACTCGGCCTCTATTGCACATAATCATCATAATAATATGTTAAAACACAAATAAAATCATATGAAAAATACTTACCTCAAGATATGGGAAACTAGTTGTAGCCAAACAAATTTTATTCTAGCCATAGACAGAATCAAGCCTCCCTTGCTTGAATAGGTCACCGCCTAGTTGAGACCATGGATCCATGGGTAGAGGAACACTTAGTCTATAAAATTTGAGAACTACCTCTTTTGAGAACCACAATGCTTCTCACGGCTACTTTCATGTCTATATCCACTGCCTATGTGATATGACCTAGCTCTCCATTCACATTTCCTCACTTCTTTTGTGAGAACCTGGACTAGTAGAGTGATATAATGGAAGAAAAAGGAAAGCAACTATACTAATGTTAAATCCAATACACTCCCAATACTACCAACATTACAAACATGGTTAGATAGTACAATCACAAGGTCCCAAGCTCAAGATTAGGTTCAACAAGGAGATTTCATATGAATTTATAGTACAATGAGGACATATTTAACCCAAGGGGATCAAATCAAAATAGATCTAGGTAAGGTTTAAGATTCATCATGGATACTTAACTTGAATTAGTGGAGTGGTGACATAGTTATGAAATTCCCTTTCCCAAATTAGCACCATGAGGAGGAGTTACCAAAAACTAAGGAGTGGAGCCAAGAAGAGCACATGAAGGAACACTAATGCATAAGGAGGATTAAAAAACATCAAGTAGGTAGAAATAGGTGAGAGAAGGAATCTCATAGGGTCATAAATTCATGGAAGAACAAAAATAGTATCATCAATTCATAATGTAAGAGTGGAAGCTAGAAAATAGCTTACAACCCCTAAAAACTAGGAAAATGGTTCATAATGACCAAAAACACATAAATGTGAGGGAATATCTTCCCAACGAGGGAGACCTATGCAAGAGGGTCCCACTAAGGTGTTAAAAAGATGCAATATTAACTCCGTAGTCCAAAAATATTAAGAATAGGATCTGTTGTGCAAGGTTTGGGTGACCATCATTATTAATGTCACCAATGTGCAAATATGAATTGGGATGTACTTAATATAAAAACATGTTATAAGGTGGTAGGGATGTCCACATTCCCCCTCACTTTTGGAATCCATGGTCCCACATACTCTTTTAGTTTCTTTTGTTGAGCCAGTTGTTTATTTAATCAATAATAACAACATTCAAAGATAGCAATGATGCCAGTAAAACATTAACATTAATAATAGTGCCAAATTCCAAAGTCACATTATCAAACAATAATCATAATTCCTTAATCACATTAATAATGCAAAGGAGCATAAGTCGACAGTCATATAAAATATCATAAGTCCATAATTAAAAAGAACATAAGTCAAATGAAATATCATAAGTGTGAGGCTTAACAACTGGGGTATTACACATACATACATAACCACTTATACTATGAAACATGAACTTTATACTAAGAACAAGAACTCTATCCATAAAAACGATGATTTTGCATAAAAAAACACCAAAACACCCCCCAAATAGAAAAGTGTTGATACCAGTATACATTTTTTTTCGAGATAAAAAATAGAGCCATGCCCTAAACATCTGATACTGTTGTTTACAAAAAATTTAAAAGCAACCCCTAAATTGGAAAAATATTTTTTTCTTCAATAGATAAATTACAATGTTTTTTAATCTTGCATATTAAACAAACAAAAATATTTCATAAATAATTTCATCACTCTAACCATATAAAATCAAAGAAATTATGATGTGATTCATAATGAAATCGTATATTATACCATACAAGAACAAATGATTCATATAAATATTCAAAATCTCCTTTAGAGTTTCAATTACAAACATCATATTAATAAAAAAACATTTAAAATGTTTCAATTGAAATTATTCAAATTCATCCATGGATTTTGACACCCCATCAAAATCTACATTTTCTATAGATGAAGTAATAGATGAAGATGTATATAATCCATATTATTCTCTATTATCAATGGGTGCACCATCTGAGTCTACATCGATGCCCATAATTTCAGATGTCATATTCCTTCTATATCTAGGGCTTGGTTTAGAAGACTCCCATCTTGCAACTTTTTCTTTTGGAAGCAACTTCTTGATAATATCTAGAGTCTTGGAGTGAATAGTTTCTTCCTTTGTCAACCTGAAATCATAAACAAGTATATCAACATCCTCTAATTTCAATATTTCAATGCGAAGATGAATTATTTTTTTACCATTTATTTTTCTCTTTCTACAAACCCTTTTCTCAACCACCATCTCTACCTTGTACACGCCATCAAATGGGTGTGTATATTTTTCATACCAATGTACTTATATTGATACTACTTTTTCATTTTCTTTATTAACATTGTTGGAGGAGCCTAAGTCATCTATCTCAGAAAAAACAAACCTTTGAACTCGACATAGGTGCTTCTTATAACTTTTTTATGTTTCATAACCACTGTGCGTCTCCTGTAATTTATATTGTAGATTTGTTTTTCTTTGAAATATAAGTCATTCCTGCGCAATATCTCAATACAAATACTCAACATTATCACCTTGCACAACTTGATTCAGCGGAATCAATATCAAGCATTGATCTGCAATCTACCTTCATCAGAACCGTCAAATTGCAAAAGCTTTAACATTCCACTAATCATTTCAAACTTGATCAATCGAGAAACTTCTGTTTGCAGAATATGCCTTATCCATCGATCAAAACCCAACCATCATCGCAACCATTGATCCACGTGGCCCCTACCACTTTTCGCATATTTCAATCTTGAATTTCTCCGCACTAGTTCAATCTACGGAACTATTTTTTACTGTAGATCTATCTCTACTCAAATCTTGTATATCCAATCTTTCTACCAGTTAACCAATTCTACAAATCGAAAAAATTCTTTCATCTGAGCATGTTCAATCTACAAAATGCTCTAGAACCACTAATCTTACCTTGTATCAATCTCATCCCTTCAAAGTTGCACCTTTTTAACAGATTTCGCAAATCCAAAAACTTAGTTGATTCCTTGCATCTTCGATCTATGGAAATTTATTTCCACCATTGATCTATAGACTCTTTAATATGAGCTGTCAATATTTGACACCTTTCACCTCCATTCCATTGATGAGAACATTTCAATTTCTCCCCCATGTTTCAAACATTGGAACAATCCACCACTGTAGATCAAATCCCTTTCTTCATCGAATGACCCATGATGAAATATCATGCTAACCCATTAATCTAAAGGGAACTTCCAAAAAAATTTCAAATATGATCATTTCCAAACCCGTCAATTAAATAATCCACAATTTCAAATATAGTGCTAACAGGGTACATGCCCCCAAGATTCGTTTCATCTGCTTTGCAAGTTGATGAAATGAAGGTTCAAAAATTGAGTCTTAACACAATGGAAGAATATGTTTCATTTTTTAATGATCTTGACACAAAAAAGGAACTCTGCTCAATTTTAGTTTTTAATGAGCTTGAAACCAAGAATAAACACTGCTCACGATGACCTGTTTCATTTTTACACAATCTTGAAACAGAAAATAACTATGCTTGTGGAGACCTGTTTCATTTTTACGTAAGATTGAAATAGAAAGTAACTATGCTTGAGGACATCCATTTCATTTTTTATCGAGCTTGACACAAAATAGGAACTATGCTCACTGACATCTGTTTCATTTTCTAATGAGCTTGACATAGAATAGGAACCATGCTCATAGACATATGTTTCTTTCTTTACCGAGCGTTACACAGATAAAAGGAACTATGCTCACTGGCATTTGTTTCATTTTTTAACAAGCTTGACACAGAATAGGAACTATGCTCATAGACATCTATTTCATTTTTTAACAGGATTAACATAGAATGGGAACTATGCTCACAGGCATCTGTTTCATTTTTTAACGAGCTTGACATAGAAAGAGAACTATGCTCACTATGTCTGTTTCATTTTTTAACGATATTGACACAGAAAAGGGATCTATGCTCACCAACATTCGTTTCATTTTTTAATGAGCTTGACACAGAATAAGAACTATGCTCACCAACATCCATTTAATTTTTTAACGAGCTTGACATAGAATAAGAACTATGCTCATAGACATCTGTTTCATTTTTTAATGAGCTTGACATAGAAAAGGAACTATGCTCATCGGCATCTGTTTCATTTTTTAACGAGCTTGACACGGAATAGGAACTATGCTCACATACATCTATTTATTTTTTAACAATCTTGATACAGAATGTGAACTATGATCATAGGCATCTGATTCATTTCTTAATGAGCTTGAAATAGAAAGAGAACTATGCTTGCTATGTCTATTTCATTTTTTAACGAGATTGACATAGAAAAAGGGACTATGCTCACCAGTATGGTCGCCAAATTTGTTATTGTATAAATCTACTCGAGCTGACTCAAGCTAGATCTCCCTAGTCCAAGTGGATCTAGAACAAATCAAGTACATAATACAACCTACTTTCCAAGATCAAATAGAAATGCAATTCAACAGATTGATCACTTATTTGAGGTCTACAAATCATCTTCTCTCTTTGTTGATCCAAGCTCCAAAGCCTTCAGATGTTGACCTGCAAAACCCTGCAGAGCAAGTGGAAACAAGCAAATAGTACATGTGTATCTAAACATGAATTGATCTAATCTAACAGTTAAGGAAGAAATATCTAAACATCATCAACACAACAATGTTTATGGAAAGATATTTGTATTAATGTAATCAAGGAGATACATAGAATTACATACATAAAGAATATCACAACATAGCCTTAACGTTGCAATATTCCATCCAACAATCCAATCCAATCCTCCAAAGGATGATAGTAGCCTCCCAAAGGATGATATCTACCCTCCAAAAGGATGATAGGGATCACCTAGAAAAACCACGAGCATAAGAGTACCATAGTCCTTCCTCCCTTCACAATGGAGAGAGGGTTCAATTTGTAAGGCTAAAGGGATAGAGTAGGTTGAGGATTAGGAAGAGGGTTCTAAGGGATATTCTATTAGAAATCCCACATAGCAATAACAGATATATAGTTAAATCATTAAACAAGATGCAAAACACATTAAACACATTATAGAGAGACATCGATATAACGTGGTTCACCCAAACGATGGGCTACGTCCACACAGAAATTTCAAGTCCTTTTATTACCATCCAGAAAGATGAAGGGATACAACCTGCAGCAATACCATTGTACTTCCTCTTCACTCTCTCACAGTCTCTCTCAAACAATCACAAATATTGTTTACAATACAATACAATACCATACGCAGTCGTATTACAATGCTTTTCTTTTATAGGGGAAATACCATGGGAAAATACTATGGTTAACCCAATACCATGGGTCCGCAAAACTATTTTCCAACAAACATCCCAAAAAAAATTCTTGGGGAAATGAGTGTACAATACATCTGGGGTACAAACACAACTAAATAATATCTTTGGATCTGGATTATCAGGCTCCACAACCAACAATCTCCCACTTGGAGATTGATCAGAGCAACTCCACCGATGTTGCACTTGCTGGAATATGCTTTGGACCTTGGACTTGGAAAATTTCCTATTTCCACCCTCATACTTGAAGGACAAAAGAAATGAGAAGGAACTCAGTTTCTCTCTGGTTACTCCCTTTGTCAACATGTCTGCAAGATTCTGACTAGTATGTATATTTTTCGGTTTTAACGGTTCTTCATCTAAAACTAATCTTATGAAGTGGTACTTGAGTTGTATATGTTTATTATTCGAATGAAAGGCTTTATTTACAAGATGAATGTCACTCTGGCTATCATTGTATAGCCTTCTATTCTCCTACTTCTTACCCAATTCCTCCATGAACCTCTACAACCAAATCATCTCCTTACTACCCGCTATAGCACAAACATACTCTGCTTCCATTGTTGAAAGCGTAAAAACCTGTTGTAGTTTTGAAATCCAACTTACTATTGTTCCACCCACAGTAAACACATACCCTATGGTGCTCCTCTTGTTGTCTTTATCACCAACCATATCTACATCAACATATCCATGTAGAACAGTGTCTGAACCTCTAAAACATAATGCATGAGAAGTGGTACCCCTCAAATACATGAGAATCCACTGTACTTATGTCCAATGATATTTACCTGGATTATTCATATACCTTCTCACAACTCCCACTGCATGTGCAATATCTGGTCTTGTGCACACCATGGCATACATCAAACTTCCAACTACTAATGAATAGGGAATCCTGGACATGTAATATATCTCCTCTTGTGTCTCTGGACACATCTCCTTACTTAGTTTGAAATGGTTGGATAAAGGTGTACTTACTAGTTTTGCATTCTACATTCTAAACCTCTGCAACACCTTTTCTATGTACTCGTCTTGAGACAACGTCAATTTGTGATTTTTCCTGTCTCTTGTTATTCTCATACCAAGGATTTGCTTTGCAGCACCCAAATCCTTCGTCGCAAATGATTTAGAGAGATTTATTTTGAGCATATTTATATCCTACATGTTAGACCCTACAACAAGCATGTCATCCACATAAAATAACAAGATAATATATCTTTCGTTATCTAGCCTCTTGAAATAAACAAAGTGGTCAGAATGACATCTATCATAACCTTGTTCTGTCATAAAATTATCAAATTTTAAATATCACTGCCTTGGAGCTTGCTTTAGGCCATACAAGATCTTCTTCAACCTACAAACCAAATTATCCTTCCCTTTGACCTCATACCCCTGTGGCTGCTACATATAAATCTCTTACTCCAAATACCCATGGAGAAAGCATGTTTTTACATCTAACTGTTCAAGATGAAAATATTCTACCACCACTAGACTTAAAATAGTTTTAATTGAAGTAATTTTAACAACAGGAGAAAACACTTCATCAAAGTCTATATCTTTCTTTTGTGCAAACCCCTTTACAACAAGTCTAGACTTGTACCACTTCTTACCTCCATATTCTTCCTTCAACCTATAAACCAATTTATTCTGCAATGCCCTTTTTTCTGCAGGAAACTTAACCAAATCCCAAGTCTATTTTCTTACCAATGAGTCCATCTCCTCATCCATGCCTTTCTCCCACTTCTTTCTAATTTCTACCTACATTGCTTCTTCATAACATTCTGGTTCATCAATAAATAATACACTGAAGGAGAGAATCGTTCAGGGGGTCTACTTAACCTAGTAGATTTTATTACATTTGCAGGAGTTCCAGGTACTTGCTGCTGCTCTTGATTTTCTCGTGCCTTTGGAACTTCATTTTCTTTGATTTCATCAAGCATTGTGTACTCTTTGTTTTCCTTTTCCAATTTATTTCCCTGCAACTGATCTTTGTACACAACCTTTTCATTGAATACTACATCTCTACTCCTAATGATTTTGCGATTTTGAAAATACCATAAGTGGTAACCAAAATCATCAATCTCGTATTCAATAAAGGTACATTTCTTGGATTTAGCTTCAAGATTTGTTCTATCATCTTTATCAATATGGACAAATTCTTCACAAACAAAAGTTCTCAGAAAATATTATTTTACATGTTCTCTTGTCCATGCCTCCTTTGGAATCCCACCATACAAAGCACTTGAAGGCCCTTTGTTTATTAAATAAATAGAAATGTTTATAGCATCAGCCCAAAACTGTAAGGGAAACCCTGCATGTAATCTCATGTACCTTGCATGCTCCATGATCGTTCTATTCATTCTTTCTAACACACCATTTTCTTGTGGTGTTCCAGGGACTATCTTCTCTCTGTGAATCCCATTGTGTGAACAATAAGTGTCAACTCCTTGCTACAGTATTCACCTCCATTATCATATCTGATACATTTCAACCTTTTTCTTGTCTCATTCTCATCCAAATATTTCCACTTCTTAAAAGTATCAAACACATTATATTTCTATATAATGCAATAAACCCAAGTTTTTCTAGTTGCATCATCAATAAAAGTAACATAATAACGAGAGCCACCAAGAGATTGTACCTGAGTTGGTCCCCTTACATCTATATGGACAATGTCTAACTTTTCACTCTTCTTTTGTTTCCCAACCCTAAGAAATATAACTCTCTTTTGTTTTCCATAAATACAGTTCTCACATAATTCCAAACTTACCTGCTCCAGATCTGGAAGCAGTTTCCTTGAGTTGAGAATCTAGATCCCCTTCTCACTCATGTGGCCAAGCCTATGATGCCACAATGTTGCACATGTTTCTATGGAAGCTACAAAGATAGAATAATAAGTATTATGAGGACAAAAATATAACATACCTACCCTATCTCCTTTTGATATTACCAGTGATCCTTTAGTGATCTTCCACCACGTTTCTCCAAACATAGACAAACAACTGCTATCTCCCAACTTCCTATTAAGATCAGATTTATTTTAATAGCAGGAATGTGCCTTACATATTTTAGCATCCATTCACTTCCATTATTTAACTCAACCCGTACCTTACCCTTTCCAGCAATTTTACATGGTTCATCATCCCCCAATAAAACATGTCCAAAATCACCTTGAACATAATCATGAAAGAATTTCCTATGAGGTGTAGAATGACATGAATCCCTTGAATCTACTACCCAATAATCACTAGTATTATATAATGCAAGAATCAAAGCATCATGTAACACATCACCTGCTACATTCACTTCCTGAGTAGTCTCTTATTTCCTATATCCTTTCTTATTTGGAGCTATGTAGTCTTTCCTCAGATGTCCTTTCTTTCCATAGTTCCAGCACTCTATTTTTCTGAATCTGGACTTGGATATGCCCTTTTTAGACTTGCTGTGATTTCTTGGGATCCTTCCTCTCTTATTTTGTCTCCCTCTTCTCTCCATGGTCAACGCATTACTTGATGTCTCACCTTTGTTTTTTCTTTGCATTTCCTCGCTAAGAATAACACCAACAACATCATTAAACTTAAGAGTTTTTTAACTAGGGACAAAGTTAATTACAACCATGACCAAGCTATTCCATCTTTCTGGCAATGAGCACAAGATTAGAAGATCCCTAACCCCATCATCAAAGTTCACTTTTACAGAACTTAACTGGCTGGTAAGTGTATTAAAATAATTTAAATGATCGGCAATAGATCCACCTTCTGACATATTTATATTAAATAAATTCTTCATTAAAAATACCTTGTTGGAATCCGAGGGTTTTTCATAGAGATTATCCAATGTGCTCATCACTCCCTTTGTTTTTTTTTTCTTTCGAAATATTGAAAGCCACCGACTAAGCAAGGCACAGCCATATTGTTCCCAGTGCCTTTTGGTTAAGAACCTCCCATTCTTCATCCTTCATAGTCATTGGTTGTTTTCATTTTCTTCCCAATGGCAAGTATAGATCCTTCTGGTACAGATAGTCCTCCATTTTCATCTTCCATAACTAATAGTTTTGGCCATTAAATTTCTCAACCCTAAACTTTCCTTCTTCCATGATTGCTCCCACTCGAACCAGGAACCTTCTTTCCTATGAGTTTATCAGCCAAATAGACCTTTTAGATTTGATACCAATTGTTGGAAAACAAGACTGCAGAGCAATAATAGATATATAGTTAAATCATTAAACAATATGCAAAAATCATTAAACACATTAGAGAGAGACACATATATAACATGGTTCACCCAAACGATGGGCTATGTCTACATAGAAATTTCTAGTCCTTTTATCACCATCTAGAAATATGAAGGGATACAACCTACATCAATACTGTTTCACTTCGTCTTCATGCTCTCACGATCTCTCTCAGACAATCACAAAGATTGTTTACAATAAAATACATTACCATACACATATGTATTACAATGCTTTTCTTTTATAGGGGAAATACCATGGGAAAATACTACGGTTAACCAAATACCATGGTTCTGCAAAACTATTGGTGAACAAACATCCCAAAAACATTTCTCGGGGGATTCGCTCCCAAACCCCCATTCCTCGGGGGTGCTTCCCCTGAACCCCCAAGGTTGGGGAATGAGTGTAAAGTACACCTAAGGTACAAACACATCTGAATAATATCTTTGGATCTGGAAGATAAGTATCCACAACCAACATCTTCCCCATAGGTTAGGGAACCAAATGCTACCTTTCCTAGATGATAGGGATGATCCTCCACCTCATCCACCTTCGAGAAGAGCCTCAAAGCTTCATTTTTTTTCCTCTAAACATGATCGGTGCACCTTTCATGAAGGGAAATAGTATCAGAGCACCTTGCATGAAGGTAAAGAGCATTGATGGTGCTTCTAGCATGAAGGGAAAAGGTGTCGACGCACCTTGCCTAAGGTGAAAGAGAGCCTGCCTTCTTGGAGGGAAAAAAATGTAAGGAAAGAAGTTCCTATTCAATTCCATTAATCCAAGGGAACTTTAGGGATTGAGGAATAAGGTTAACACATGGATCAACATGACGAGATTTTGGTGTAACAGAGTGTTTAATCCTAGCGCTCATGTTGCCCAGTTTTATAATATCGTCGAAGATATGACTCAGGAACCCTGCGCTATCTCCACATTGAAAATACTCTGAACTTGTCTTGCTAAATGTAAAAAATTGTTGTCATCTCTCAGGGACTTATATCTAGATAATTCAAACACAATTACCTTTCATTTGGAGAATTTTAAACCTAAATTATCTCACCAGCTCGAGTTCCATATCGTGACCAAAGTGATTGGTAGGAAGGTTCATCAGACCGTATTGTACAAAGGATCCTCTACCTTGGTAATATCTATGTCCTATTGGACAGCCATTGGTTCTCCTAAAGTTAATTGTTCATCAACCACGTTAAAATATTTTTACGGGTGAGGTTTTCAACCCTATAGCTTTTTACCGACTTTGTCTCATGAACTGGTCGGAAAAAATGTCTCTATTCAGGTAGAGTTGGTTGAGGCGTTGTTAGATTACAACCTTTTATTGGGAATGGATTGGTTCTATGCCATGATGGAAGTCACCTCATCATTATTATATTTTCTCCAATTTCCCCACTAAGGAAATATTGTGACTATCGATCAGCTTGATTTTTTCTCCCCAAATTTCACTTCCACCGCAGTGAATGATGTTCCTTTGTTGGGGTAGTTGCCCCCTCAATTTCAGAATGTAGGAGTCGATCTTCTCAAAAACTCTTCCCTTATGGGATTCTTTCCATCTAATTCTTTCCCTCCTACATCTCAAGTTTCCTCAGTGAACATGATATCCTCCACTGCCAGTGACATGTCAAAAGGAAAAAAAATTGTTGATACGCCATATCTGAGTCCTCCCAAAACCTTGTATGATGCCATTCAATCTATTTCTGATGAATATATCGTTGACCACCATTTAGTAGCATCATATATTTACCATCTTCCTTATTGGTTAGATTCTCCTCTCCCTACTCTAGATTATCTTTTGCATACTTTTCCTTCTGATGACTCCATTATGAAAATCATGAGGTTGGATGAATCTCCATGGGAATATCATCATCAAAAATCCTCTTTTCTTCCTAATTCCAATTCAGCAAAGCCTTATTTTCTATCGTTCATTACTTCTGATGTCATCAAAAATCTCAAGTCACCAATGCTATTGAAAGATGTTCATTATGAATGGAATATGTGTAACATTACCCAAACTATCCCCATCGACATATCGGTGAAACCTGAAACTATTGAACATGTTCACATAGGCCAGAACTATTTAGTAACTGAAATTCAAATTTATCTATCCCTTTTCAAAGAATTTCAAGATTTTTTTTCTTGGACCTATGAGGAAATTCCTGGGATTGATCCATCAATTGTTTTCCATGAGATAAAAACTTATCCAGTCACAAAACCTATTAGGAATAAAATTCATCAAGTCCGTCCTCAAAGAGCTACAGTTATCAAAGTTGAAGTTGAAAATATTTTGAAGGCTGGTTTTATCTACCTTGTGTCATTGACTGAATGGGTATCTAATATTGTCCCTATCGTGAAAAAATAGGGCACCATTTGAGTTTGCATGGGTTTTAGGGATCTGAATAATGCTTGTCGCAAGGACAGTTACCTTACCCCCTACATCGATCAGATTATTGATAATTGTGTCAAAAGTGTTATTTTCTCCTTTATGGATGGCTTTTTGGATATAAGTAGATTGAGATATTTCCCACTGATCAACATAAGATGACATTTATTTTCCCATGGGTAACCTTTTCCTACCGTAAACTTCCTTTTTGCTTAAAAGATGCTAAGGCCACATTCCAATGAGCCATGTCGTATGCTTTCCATGATATCAGGCATATAGTGGAGCCTTACTTGGATGACCTATCCTCCCATTCACAATGGCAAGAGGATCATTCCAGACATATTAGAGTTGTTTTCCTTAGATTTCTCCCCTATAATATTCGTCTCAATCCGCACAAATGTGTTTTTTGTGTAGAGACCGGATATCTACTTGGATTTGTTGTTTCCTGGGCTGGAATTCATATCGACCCTTTGCAAATTGTCACCATTATGGCCTTACCCCCACCCACCAATATCATAGAACTTCAAATTTTGTAAGGGAAGGAAAACTTTCTACATCCTTTTGTATGCAATTTTGTAGGAAAAAACATATGGATACATGCAATTGTTGAAAAAGAACACTTCGTTCATCTGGGGTGCTGTGGCTCAACAAGATTTTGACAATCTAAAACATGCAATTATACATTCACCTGTATTGCATCATGCCAATTATTCTAGAGGATACCTATTATATCTTACAGCCTCCATTACTACGATTGGTATGGTCTTAGTGCAGGAAGATACAAATGGTTTGTTACAACAATGAAACAGTAAATAAATAGGTAACCATTACTAATAGAAACTAATAATATTAAATATAGTTTATGGGGAGAAGTGTCTCTTCAATATTTGATGTCCAAGCCATATTTAAGGAGACCACATCCATTGTAATCAATCATCCTTTCAATTATTATATTTATACATTATTATTCTAAAGATGGAACATCTTCCTCCTTAACCTGTATATGGGCTACCTAATTACACTCGGATACAGTGTAACATTGGTATCAGAGCAGATTCGCTCCTCCTACTCTGAGCTCAGATTCAGCTCATCGGCTCCTAATTTTCCTTGCTGCTCCATTTCCTCTCTATCGTAACCCCATTTCCAAATATCTTCCACAATCCTGCCCTCTTTTCCAGTCACCCACTTCTGCACCACATCCACCTCCATCTGCAAACCGGGTCCATATCCTCGGCCACGTTCATCCCTCCCTCCTACCAACTTCATCTCACCATAGCTCTGTTGTAGTCCTCGTGTCTAAATTTATTTCCCATGATCGCATTACACTCTTCTCATTTATTCCTACGCGACCCACTCCTTCACACCTATGCAACCATCTCTTCTCTCATACGTGTTCTATCCACTTCCACTCCCCCTTCACCCTCCATCCCTACCATTTTCTCCCAAACTCCTAGATATCCATTCCCTCTCACCCCTACGTAGTTACAAACCCACACTCCTCTCCATGGTTCTCTCATCCCCATCCTGCACAATCCCTAGGATACCACTCCCTCCAATCACACCCATTCCCTTCTGCACAATCCCCATACCCATCCACCATTTCATTTCCTTCTCTCCTCCCTAGCCTGCATACTTTTTAAACTCTACACCCCTCCCTTTGCTTGCACCTGTCACTATACCTTCCACACTATACTTCCCTTCACTCCCCACACGCTCTCGTGCCTACACGTCATCCGCTCCACTTCTGCCATCCACCCCTGCACCCGCAAGCCCTCCCACCTGTGTGATCTATCCTCTACTCATTGTTGCCACCTTTCACACACCTGGGTCACGTGGCAAAAATCTTCAAGCCACTCGGTGTGTCCTTTGGGGCAAGTCTCGAGTCAAGGCTGTCACCTTGTTCTTGACTCCTCCATTTAGGCTCAACTCCTAATGAAGCCAAGGGGGGTAGACCCTATTAATTTACTAAGGATAATCACTTAGTATGGTGATGTTAAACTGAATGAGTTACTTAGGAGTTTGAAATTTAACTATAGACAATCAAAGATGACAAGATACAAAAATGAACACATCAAAGCACAATGCTGAGACACAATATATATATAAAGCAAGAAAATAACCAGTGCCTTAGAATGGAGTCAAAAAATAAGATTAGTGTACTTGCATGTTCTTGGAGTGAATTTTTTGTGATTGAATCTTGGTACGTTTTAATTTAAATTTGAGGTGTGAGTTGATTACAATTAGGCGAAGGGGGGACTCCAGATATACCCGAGAGTACTTGGAGTATGTCCAAAACTAAACCTTCACGACTACCCGCAAGGAATATGTGGGCTGAATGGAGTCTCTAGGGCTATTTTTCATAATGCACCCATTAGGGTGTGACAGATATCGGCGCCCCGAGGTCACTTTTCAGAAGTTCCCGTTTCCTTTGGGTATTTTGCCACCGTGATGGTTTGATCTAGGTGTTGGACTTTCACCTGTTGGTTTGTTAATTTGGGAGAGTGATACCTAATTATACTAGTAACTCAAGTGCTTTTGATACATCTTGAATTATCGGATGAACCGCATCCAAAGGTAGAGCATACACACCAGAGTCTTGTCAATTTTAGTAAATTTTACAATGGGTGTTCTTGTTTAAAAGAAAACTCTCCAGGAACCTCTTTCGATCCAAGTGGATCTCAATCGGTGAATAAAGGAGGATTTAATTTTATAATAGCTGAAAAACAAATGATAGAAAAGAAAACAGATACACAATTCTAGTTTCCTAATTAGTCCTACCATGAATCTCTTTCCCCTTTGGGGTCAATCGGGAAGTCGTGGGGTAAGTATTACGATTACTTTGAAATATAAAATATCAAATATGAAATTGATAATTAAATAAATTATACTACCTTGTATATTATATCAATGCTAGTTTGAAAATAAATGAGCAAAAAGCAACAAAAAGGACACCGGCGCAAATCCCCCCAGGGGGAATGGGGAATGGGCTTGAAAGAGCCTATTCAAAAAATATTTTTACTAAAAGAGGTTACAATATAATAGAACTGATATAATTCCTCTTGATCCTTATATGGAGTGAAATCAAGAGCTTACAAAGTGCGAAAATTAAAGGTTTTGGTCAAATGGGAGACCCCTGGGGGGATTTGAACGCTCCCGAGGCCACTTCCAAACAGCAGATTCCTTTATTTTCTGTCAAACCTGATAAAAAAAAGCAATCATATCAGATTTAAATATTCCCAAAATCACTTTTAAAGCACCTTTGGGTCAGCTCACTTTTAACCAAAAAGGTAAGCTGAAAACTAGTTAAAAGGGGAAAACAGGAACCAAGGAAAGCAGGCTTTCCTTGGGATCTTGGCTTGCATTTTGGGAAGCCAATATGATGTGCAATTTAATTTCATAATATGAAATTTTAACGTACACCAAAGGAAACTACCTTAACAGCAAGCTATGAATTTTCATTAAAATGCTTGCGAAAATATGGTAATTTTAGCTAGATCTCTTGAAATGTAACTTTATATGCAAAACAAAACTAAGATCTAGACTTAGGAATGGATATTCCTAAATATATATATATATATATATGTAATTTTATTAATGAGACAGATCTGAGTAATAAGGAACCTTAATAGTAACCAGTTTGAAGGAAATTTAAGATTTCTAAAGGAGAAAAAGGGGAAGAGAGGTGCTTGTTGTTGAAGCAGATCTGCAGAGGAAACTTGGTAGTGAAGCACAAAGGGGAACGATATTAGAAATATCTGTTGGAAATCAATGGAATCAAACCTGAACCATAGATCTTCCAGTCACGACAAACCTGTAAGCTACACAACAAATCCTGCAAACAAAACCATTAAATATAAAGATACATATGAGAAGTAGATGATACAGCATGCAAATAATCTTATTTAGAATATAGGTATTAGATCATTCAAAAATATGTAGAAAAATAGAAGTAAGTAATATTACTACAATGATATATCCCTATGATTTCAATAACCATTCAGGCAGACAATAGTTAAGTGCAAAAAATTGAAAAAATAGCCGTTTCACCTCAAATGCAGCATGATAATGATAATCCACACATGAAAGGTACTCCACAATTGAGGATCCAAAGCTTCTCTTTATTTCAACAATGATGATCAATACACAATTATAATGGCAATCCATTCAATCCATCTCTGACTAGATTGGAAGAGGGAGTTGTGCTTGGATATATACAAAAACAAGGAGATCCAGCCAACGAGGGGGACAAATCCCAAGGAGACACATCAAATCAGCTGAAGGAGAGTCCATCAATGCCTGATCTGTGTCTAGCTGAGCCAGATTTGAGTCTCACTAAGTGCAACTGTCAATCGAGGGGCTGATATAACTCACACCTCAACTTGTTGACTGAAGCATCCACCAAAACTCATCCAAATGAGCCAAAAACGTGTGGAGGAGAGAGTGAGGGAGAAATTCCCCATAAAGGATGTTGAAGATCAAATATGGATCTGATTTGATCACCTCCTTCAGTCAAGGATTTGTTAGATCTAGTCAATCTGCTTCATATCCGACTGATTTCAATCAAATCGGCTGAGAATCCACTGATTTATGATTTTGGATTTGCTCCATTATTCATCAATTTATTAATTAAAATAATCAATAATTGATTTTTGGGGCTTTCTAACCTAAGTGATGGAAAATCACTCAAAACTAGGAAATAGTGGGTCCATGGGTTTACATGGTGCTCTTAGCTTGAAAATGAGCACCTACATGACTAAAACTGATTATTTGGCCCACTTTTATTGAAAAATCAATTTTTCCAATTAAACTATTAAAAAATAGCCAAGTTTTGGAAAAATTAAATTTTTAATAAAAAAACACTGAAAAAACTAAAAATTTGAAAAATTGAAAAACACCTAGGGGGACTTAGACATGTTCATATGACTCGGCCATGATGTCTAGCATGCTTATACATTGACACATAGACTCTAATAACCTCAATAGGCCTAAATGCCAAGCCGACCACCCCAACTTTAGAGGTATGTGTTGTAATCTCACAAATCACATAAGGTTACCAATAATACATACTAAACATACATAAATATAAACAGAGACAAGAGACAAGAACAGATAGGATAGAACAGTATATATTATTATAATGAGTTCATACAAAGCACAGAATTGAACTCAGTTCTTGTGTGGCTCAACAGCCTAATATATACAAGTTACAAATAGTTACAAAATAACTACCTGTCGGTTCGGTGAACCGACACGATTGTTAGTTAGCCGACTTAATTAACTAGTTTAGTCGGCCGATCGAATTAGTCGGTCCATCGACTTAGTCGGCTGACTAAGTCAGTCTTTGTTCAAGTTGACTTATGTCGACTTGCTCCTTCTACATCTCCCCCATGAACAAAACATTTCTTCGTCCCGAAGAAACAGGGAGGTACAAAAATTGTTAGTGTTGGTCGGACCCTGCAAAACTGCTACTGAGGTGGACTATGCAGACGGATAGTTGGTCTTCGCTGGACGTATACTTCGACTATGGCTGGTGCAGCGATGGCAAGCTGATGCTGGAAGTCTGTCCATGTCTGCAGGGCTTTCTGAATGTCGATCGTCAGAGTAGTAAGATTTGAAAGTACCGACATCTTTTCTGCCATGGTCATTTCGGCAATGTTCTCCATGTTGGGGCCCAACATTTGGTTCTGTTCTTCTGCAGCATCAAGGAGTCTTTTCATCTGCGGGCAGATGTTGTCGACCTTCTCTAAGTTTGGAAGGGCTTGCTGAAACCACTGATGAGATTCTCGTTCTAGCTTCTGCAATTTGCTATTCTCCATCACAATCTGCTCGTCAATAGTCTGCCTCATTTCTGCCTTTGTCGACTTACGTCCCTCCAAGGCCTGAATACCTTTCCTTGTCTGCCTGGTCTGATGATAGACTTGCCCATAATGAGTAGGCCAGTCTCTCAATACTTCCTCAGTAACAATGGATTCCTCCATATGGTCCTGTAAAACTTTGTAAGCCTCTGAAAATGCAGTGTACTGGGTCAAGAGGAGTCGGGCGGTCTCTTCCTTTTGTTCTGCTTTAGTCTCTTGGAGATGTGTTTGTATAGTTGACACCAGGCTTTTAAAAAGCTGGTATGCCCTTTCCAGAGGTCAATCTGTAGCATTTTCAACCGGGCCTAGAACGACAGATTGTGCAAGAGACCTGCATTTGCCAAGAAACTTGACCTGTTCTGCCTCCTTGTCTTTGAGCTCTTTACTTTTGGTGACCGTCCTCTTCTTTGACTCTTTGGCCAAGGTTTTGAGTAGTTGGCCGACCTCTGAGTCGGTTAGCGAACTTGCATATTTTAGGCTAATCTTCAGGCCGGCTGTATTATGGTGTTCTTTCTTTTTATTCTGGGTGTCTGTTTGTGGTTCTTGGGTACCTGCAGTGGTTGAAGTTGGGTCTGTGGTTGGTGGAATGAAAGCCGAGGATTTCTCTGCTTGGTTAGGTAATATAGAAGTCGGGGGTGTTTCTTTTTGAGTAGTGGGTAAGGGGGACGGTGGTTTTTCTGTTTGAGGAGGTGGTATGACCACTTCCAGCTGTGAAGCTGATGGTGGTTGTGAATCAGGAGGTGGCAGAGGTGGTGGAGATGATGGTGGTGGAGGTGGAGACGGAGTGGGGGAATGGTCAGGGGTCAAAAGGTTGACGGGACTGCGTGTTGCACTTTGGTCGAAAGAGATACCTGCTTCCGACGGTGATGTGGGTAGGTCGTCCTGTATCTCGGGATCGAAATCCTCGGTGACAGACTTACTGTGTCCTATAATGTCGCCCTCTTCATTGGACCTGAGAAATGTTGTTGTTTCCTGGGCATAAACCTGGTCGTTTGCTTTGAGAGGAGCACAGTAATACATACTAAACATACATAAATATAAACAGAGACAAGAGACAAGAACAGATAGGATAGAACAGTATATCTTATTATAATGAGTTCATACAAAGCACAGAACTGAACTCAGTTCTTGTGTGGATCAATAGCCTAATATATACAAGTTACAAACAGTTACAAAATAACTACGTGTCGGTTCGGTGAACCGACACGACTGTTAGTTAGTCGACTTAATTAACTAGTTTAGTCGACCGACCGACTTAGTTGGTCCATCGACTTAGTCGGCTGACTAAGTCGGTCTTTGTTCAAGTCGACTTATGTCGACTTGCTCCTTCTACAGTATGGAGTGAAAAACTCAGAAATTATCAGTTGTTTATTCAACAACCAATAATAACCAAGGGAAAAAACACCCTGGGCTGATCGGATTGACAAATAAAGTCTAAGAGACCGAGTCTTTTACAGACACTATCATGATAGAACATTTATTACAACTCCCCCATGGGGTATGAACATGTGATATAGTACAACAAGCACTTCCCAGAAGTACTTCCACAGGTCTTCTGAAGTCCGAACAAGTTATCCTTGTCCGGTTCACCGGGATCACTTGATAAAAAACCACTAAATACAACTTAAGTGGTAACATTCTGGCTCCAACTATGGGACATGTGCTCGATCTAGTCTTTGAGGCAAGGAGAGGATACGAGAACACCAGAATCTATGGTTGATATACCCTGTAAAAACATCTCAACTTGACAAGAAAAACCTTAGTAGCACAAGTTTTATAAAAAACCAAATGAACCATTAAGCTGATTCATTTAAACAAAATAAATGTAACTAAATAAAAGAAGCAAAGTTTTATTATAGCTAAGTATAAAATAGAAATGTAGAAAGTAAATGCTCTCTTTCAAGGAGCTTATTTTCCTACTCTAAGAATGATATAAAATGGGTTAAGTGTAATCAGAAATCCAATGTAACCACCTAAGAATTTTATTAACATAAAAAAAAAACTTTCCTTGTCTTTGGTTACCAGCCAAAGTAAGGATAATTTATTCAGAAAATGAAAACCTACGTGATGATCCGGAAGGGGCGAGATGGATGGGAAATCATAGGCATGAATAATGTCGTCAAACTTCCTCCCAAACTAGTAAGTGCTTGCGCAGGATGCTTCTATCCATGACTGGACAGGGTTTATGTACAAATTGGAATGATGAGGCAGATTGACTACACCATCATACTGATCATCAAGGATTACCGGATGATAATTCACTCTTTAAGCCCCAAGCAGCTCCAAGTCATGAGGAAACTCTGTATGTGAAGATGATAGTTGAGACTGATATTCTAATAACTGCATCACATCTGTCTTTTCACTTCACTGCTTCTCCATGTCTTCATTATTGATACCTTTGTGTGGCTCTACATGATATGACTCTGAATGTTCATATGGATAAACTACATGCTCCTTTTTCATATCAAAGTTTCCCAAGGCCACATGGTCCATGCTCTCTCCTTTAGATATGCCATAGACAGAAAAATCAACAAAACCATCAAAAGTTTCTGGTTCATTATTTTCCTCTTTATTCATGTCACAGACTGGATTTTCCATGAATGTCCAGGACTCCTCATCAACATATTTATCGGGGATAAGGGAGTCTTCATCACTTGTATCATGCTCCAAGCTATACTTGTCCTCATTTTCATACTCATCTTATTTAGAGAAAAGGTCACAAGGTAGTAAACCTTCTAGACTGTCATCATTATATGGAGAACACATAGGAGTCCCATCATGTATATTACGTTTTCATCATAAGTTTAACTATAATATTTTGCAATAGTTTCATCCTCATGCTTGTACTGTTTAGATGGTAACAAACGGTAGGCCCGGCCTACCATGTATATATGATCAGGCTCCCTTGAATTTTTTTCCTGATTACTGACCTCGGGAAGTCCATGTTACATGACTTGATTTGCAACATAACAAGTGCTTTCTTGGTGGAATTGTTCACAGGGTCTACACCATGGAATTACTTCTTCTACTATGTTAGCTGAGTCTAACATGTTTGGAATCCTATGCTCTTGTTGAGGAAACTTCATTGATACATCTGATTCTGCCTAGGCTGAAAGTTCCTAGGTCCATTATTTCTTTCCTTTGTGATTATTCTATTGTGCACAGGATTCAATTGTGCAGACTGGTCTGTCATAAGTTGGTTTTGACTAGTAACCGAGTCTTTTATCATGTCTGTTACCTTTTCCATGGGATATTTAGAGGCTCCCTTTTCTTCTGATTCAAAGGCTTTTCCCTTTTTTTCGTTGTATGAAGTGTTTCCCCTATTGTAACCTAGAATGTTGGATTTGCTTGAAGATTGCATATTCTTTTCTATTTTTTCGGCCAATTCCTGAGCAGTTTTTAGATCAGACGGCTCTTTGTCCCTTAACTGGTACCTTAAATCACCAGTGAAATCTTTGATGTAAGATATGAGGATGGAGGCATCCCTTGGCTTGATTTCTCTAGGGAGGTTCGCAACCACACGTCTGAACTTAGTATTAAGTTCATCAATGGTTTCACTATTCATCTTCTTTATGTTATGGAGGGCAGCAAGTAGATGTCTTGGTTCTTTCTTTTCCCCCCATTTCTTCTTAAAACCCTCTAGGAATTCACTAAGAGTTTTATATGAATCATCATCTAGGTCGAAGTACCATTCTTCAGCATCATCTTCCAAGGATAAAGCAAAGAGCATCATTTTGACATCATCATGGTCATGGGCAGCATCATTGCAATAACTTACCAGGTGCTTTTCAAACTTTCGAAGGTGAGACTTGGCAGTGATGGAATTATTTCCCTGAAATATGTGGAGCTTCTTGATAGCATCATTCAGAATGTCATGAGGACTACCTGCTATTTGAGAAAAGTCAAGGGGTTTGTAAAATTCCATCAGTTCTTGATATTAGTGAACATGACTCTCTACAAATATGTGATGGATATCTGAGAGGGATTGGTCTCTTAAATCTTCAAGGTTTCTATGAGAAGTCTGCATATTCAATATTTCCCTAATAAACCTTTCAGGATCAAGGAGAGGATTGAATAATTGTCAACGGTTTCTTCAGGTAGATATTCTTGAAGGTATGTTAGACAGTGGAGTCACCAAATGGATCGAGTTTTAATTTTTATGTTTTTTAAACACTAGATCAATCAAAAGTTTTTATCTTTTTAGTTGTTTAGAAAAAATTTAAGCTAAGTTGTACTCGGGAATAAAAATATTTATCCCTGGCAACGGCGCCAAAAAGTGTTGCCGCATTTCACACACCTGGGTCACGTGGCATAAATCTTCAAGCCACTCGGTGTGTCCTTGGGGGAAAGTCTTGAGTCAAGGCTGTCACCTTGTTCTTGACTCCTATGTTTAGGCTCAACTCCTAACGAATCCAAGGGGGGTAGACCCTATTAATTTACTAAGGATAATCACTTAGTACGGTGATGCTAAACTGAATAAGTTACTTAGGAGTTTGAAATTTAACTATAGACAATCAAAGATGACAAGATACAAAAATGAACACATGAAAGCACAATGCTGAGACACATATATATATAAAGAAAGAAAATAACCAGTTCCTTAGAATGGATTCAAAAAATAAGATCATTGTACTTGCATGTTCTTGGAGTGAATGTTTTTTGATTGCCTCTTGGTACGTTTTAAGTTAAATTTGAGGTGTGAGTTGATTACAATTAGGCGAAGGGGGGACTCCAGATATACCCGAGAGTACTTGGAGTATGTCCAAAACTAAACCTTCATGGCTACCCGCAAGGAATATGTGGGCTGAATGGATTCTCTGGGGCTATTGTTCATAACGCACCCATTAGGGTGTGACATAGATTGGCACCCTGAGGTCACTTTTCAGAAGTTCCCGCTTCCTTTGGGTATTTTGCCACCGTGATGGTTTGATCTAGGTGTTGGATTTTCACCTGTTGGTTTGTTAATTTGGGAGAGTGATTCCTAATTATACTAGTCACTCAAGTGCTTTTGATACATCTTGACTGATCGGACAAACCGCAGCCAAATGTAGAGCATTCACACCGGAGTCTTGTCAATTTTAGTAAATTTTACAATGGGTGTTCTTGTTTAAAAGAAAACCCTCCAGGAACCTCTTTCAATCCAAGTGGATATCAATCGGGGAATAGAGGAGGGGTTAATTTTATAATAGCTGAAAAACAAATGATAGAAAAGAAAACTGATACACAATTCTAGTTTCCTAATTAGTCCTACCATGAATCTCTTTCCCCTTTCGGGTCAATCGGGAAGTCATGGGGTAAGTATTACAATTACTTTGAAATATAAAATATCGAATATGAAATTGATAATGAAATAAATTATACTACCTTTCAGATTAGATCAATGTTAGTTTGAAAAGAAGTGAGCAAAAAGCAACAAAAAGGACACCGACGCAAATCTCCCCAAGGGGGATGGGGAATGGGATTGAAAGAGCCTATTCAAAAAATATTTTTATTAACAGCGGTTAAAATATCATAGAACTGATATAATTCCTCTTGATCCTTATACGGAGTGAAATCAAGAGCTTACAAAGTGCGAAAATTAAAGGTTTTGGTCAAATGGGAGACCCCTGGGGGGATTTGAACACTCCCGAGGCCACTTCTGAACAGCAAATTCCTTTATTTTCTGTCAAACCTGCTAAAAACCAGCAAGAATATCAGATTGAAATATGCCCAAAATCACTCTGAAAGCACCTTTGGGTCAGCTCACTTTTAACCAAAAAGGTAAGCTGAAAACTAGTTAAAAGGGGGAAAACAGGAACCAAGGAAAGCAGGCTCTCCTTGGGATCTTGGCTTGCCTTTTGGGAAGCCAATATGATGTGCAATTTAAGTGCAGAATATGAAATTTTAATGTACAGCAAAGGAAACTACCTCAACAGCAAGCTACGAATTTTCATTAAAATGCTTGAGAAAATATGGTACTTTTAGCTAGATCTCTTGAAATGCAACTTTATATGCAAAACAAAACTAAAATCTAGAATTAAGAAGGGATCTCACTAGCTATATCTATATGTAATTTTCTTAATGAGACATATTTGAGTAATAAGGAACCTTAATAGTAACCAGTTTGAAGGAAATTTAATATTTTTAAAGGAGAAAAGGGGAAGAGAGGTGCTTGTTGTTGAAGCAGATCTGCAGAGGAAACTTGGTAGTGAAGCACCGAGGGGAAATATCTTAGCAATATCTATTGGAAATAAATGGAATCAAACCTGAACCATAGATATTCCAGTCACGGCAAACCTATAAGCTACATAACAAATCCTGCAAACAGAACCATTAAATCTGAAGATACATATGAGAAGTAGATGATACAGCATGCAAATAATCTTATTTAGCATCCAAGTGTTAGCTCATTCAAACATATGTAGAAAAATAGAAGTAAGTAATCTTACTTACAATGATATATCCCTATGATTTCAATAACCATTCAGACAGACAACAGTTAAGTGCAAAAAATTGAAAAAATAGCAGTTTCACCTCGAATGCAGCATGATAATGATAATCCATACATGAAAGGTACTCCACAATTGATCCTCCAAATCTTCTGTGTATTTCAACAATGATGATCAATACACAATTACAATGGCAAGCCCTTCAATCCAGCTTTGATTAGCTTGGAAGATGGAGTTGTGCTTGGATATATACAAAAACAAGGAGATCCATCCCACGGGGGGGCGCAAATCCCAAGGAGACACATCAAATCAGCTAAAGGAGAGTCCATCAATGCCTAATTTGTGTCTAGCTAAGCCAGATCTGAGTCTCACTAAGTGCAACTGTCAATCGGGGGGCTGATCTGACTCACACCTCAACCTGTTGACTGAAGCATCCACCAAAACTCATCCAAATGAGCCAAAAACATGTGGAGGAGAGAGGGAGGGTGAAACTCCCCATAAAGGATGCTGAAGATCAACTCTGGATCTGATTTGATCACCTCCTTCAATCAAGGATTTGTCAGATCCAGTCAATCTACTTCAGATCTTACTGATTTCAATCAAATCGACTGAGAATCCACTAATTTATGATTTTGGATTTGCTCCATTATTCATCAATTTATTAATTAAAATAATCAATAATTGATTTTTGGGGCTTTCTGACCTGAGTGATGGAAAATCACTCAAAACTAGGAAATAGTGGGTCCATGGGTTTACATGGTGCTCTTAGCTTGAAAATGAGCACCTACATGACTGAAACTGATTATTTGGCCCACTTTTATTGAAAAATCAATTTTTCCAATTAAACTATTAAAAAATAGCCAAGTTTTGGAAAAATTAAATTTTTAATAAAAAACACTGAAAAAAACTAAAAAATTGAAAAATTGAAAAACACCTAGGGGGACTTAGACATGTTCATATGACTCGACCATGATGTCTAGCATGCTTATACATTGACACATAGACTCTAATAACCTCAATAGGCCTAAATGCCAAGCCGACCACCCCAACTTTGGAGGTATGGAGTGAAAAACTCAGAAATTATCAGTTGTTTATTCAACAACCAATAATAACCAAGGGAAAAAACACCCTGGGATGATCGGATTGACAAATAAAGTCTAAGAGACCGAGTCTTTTACAGACACTATCATGCTATAACATTTATTACAACTCGCCCATGGGGTATGAACATGTGATATAGTACAACAAACACTTCCCAGAAGTACTTCCATAGGTCTTCTGAAGTCCGAACAAGTTATCCTTGTCTGGTTCACCAGGCTCACTCGATAAAAACCCACTAAGTACAAATTAGGTGGTAACACTCATCACCCTTTTTGTTGTACTCCAGCACTCCCATCACTATTGTTTCAGGCATGTACATTACCACTCTTCAATCCTAAGACTTTTTTTAATAAAAAAGATTTAAAGATTATATTATTTCTATTATATTAATATTTTTTATTAACTTCTAAATTTTCAAAAGGAAATTAAGAATAAAAATATTTAAATATAATTTTATATTTTTTTTATTTTTATTTTGAACCCAATTCAATAATACTAATAATAATTGTTATTATAAATTATTATTAGTTCATCAAATCTATCAAATACTTTATGTGTCTTTAACTCTCCATAAGGAAACAATAGCATCCAAATACACCTCTACATACAAGGACCAAAAACATGGAATAAATAAAAGACCAAATCAAAAAATTGGAGAAGGACATCAAGGCTTTCGCCACCAACCAAAAAAGCTTGAAGGAAGAAATGAAAAATAGAAATTCAATACTTAAGAAATAAATCAAAGACGAAGTTGTTCTAGTATTAGAAAGAAGACTTGATGACAAACTAGACATCATTAATGAGAAAAAAAAATACTTGAATGACAAAATGAGTAACATGACCCAAGACATAAACAACATAACACGGAACTTGAGCACCATGATGTCAGACCATAATACATTAATGGAAGCATTACAAAAACTAATTCCTGGCACAAACCATATCAGTGACTTAGATATGTTGGACCTGTATGTCAACAAAAATGAGAGGAACAAATTCAAGCAAGACAATAAACAAGACAATGATACATAATATCTTAGGGATAACCAAAATAACAATAATATAATTGATAAAAATAAAAATGGGCTCAACCAAGATTGTAATAAGAGTCAAGCCAGTGTTGTTGATAATAATAATGATGATCAATATAATGATAAAATATGGATCCTACAGTATGCAAAGGAATTTAAGTGAAAGAAATCAGATATTTTAGATTCATCTTCTACCTTAAATGTTCTACCACCATGGAGAAACATAAATATAACATTATCTGGTGATTTTGAGTGTGAGAAACCTCAAGAGACATCACTTCTTGAGTTAACTTGTAAGGATAATAAAAGTGAAAAATTATGTGATGAAATCCTAAGTATCATGGGACAAGCAATTTCTAAAACAAATCTTGATATGGTCAGTCACAAAAATATTCCTCGTATTCATGTACATGGAAAATGGGACAACAATAATAAACGAAATGGAGTACAAATTCAAGTTACAAGTGAAGGGAACTTGACAAACTATTGCATAAAGACCAATCATGTACCTAATACAAGTTCTAAAACAAAATACATAAAGGAAGTAATGATGTTGTTTCAACACAAAACAAGAATGAAAAGATGACAAAAATAATATAATCTTTGAGGACAAATCTTTCCTAAGGGGAAGGAAATGTTACAACAATAAAATAGTAAATAAATAGGTTATGATTACTAATAGCAATTAATAATATTAAATATAGTTTATAAAGATAAGGGTCTCTTCAATATTTGATGGCCAGACCATATTTAAGGTAGCCACATCCCTTGTAATCGATCATCCCTTCAATTGTTATATTTATACATTATTATTCTGAACATGGGACATCTTCCTCCTGAACCCAGATACAGGATACCTGATTGCACTGGGATACTGTGTAACATGGCCATGAACATGTGATATGATCTAAGTAAGAGTCTACTAGTCTCTGAAACAAGATACTCAGATGTTGAGAATTAAAGTTTGGCTATGGTCATAGGATTTCATCTTTTTGTTCACTTAATTTTACTTCGCACGACTACTATTCTTGTAGACCTAAACCTCATGTATTAAATTTTGACTCATCAGGTATTGGTTCAAAAATAATCATTTTGAATTATTATCTTGCAAGATTTTGACCTCGAGTTCACAAAATCTACTTCCAAAAAGTCATTAGTCTTTGTGGAACTAATGTTTTACCTTCCTCGTGCTACTATGGAAACTAATCCCATTGACTCACTCCCCGATGAGTTTTTGTTCCTTATTAGCACAACCAACCCCTAATATGGAGATATCATTGTATATCTCTAGAGTCAACATTTTCAGCCCAACCTATCTCAAGATGATCGTCACCGTATCCAACACCACGTGAAATACTATCTCATTATCAATGACACCCTGTATCGACGTAGTATTGACTTTTTCTTACAATTATGCTTGACCCGTGAAGAGGCTGAACAAGTATTGAATGATTTCCACTATGGAGCATGTGGTGGTCATCTTTTTGGGATGGCTACAGCCTTAAAAATCCTTCGTGCTGGCTATTTCTTGCCTTCTATCTTCAAATATTGTCATGAGAAAATTAAGAAATTCCCACCTTGTCAAAAATTTTATCCTAAAAAGCACACCCACCCATCTCTTTTACACCTTGTCATTCTAATTGGCCCTTTCATCAAATGGGGGATAGATTGTATGCATTGGAAGCCTACCTCACCCGAGGGGCATGGTTACGTCATTGTAGCCATCAATTACTTCATGAAATGTGATGAGGCGATTCCTACATATGAAGAGGATGGTTATAATGTTGTCCTCTTCTTGTTCAATCATGTTATATCTAGGTTTGGGGTTCCTCAGGCCATAGTTATTGATCACATATCTCATTTCTGTAACCTGATAATGACTGAGTTAAGTGCTAAGTTGGGTTTTTGCCATGAAAAATCAACTCCCTACTATACACAAGCTAATGGCCAGGTCAAATCCATTAACAAAATTTTAAAAACTATGATCTAGGGGATGGTGGGCAAACATAAGTCAAATTGGCACTTGACTCTGTTATCAACACTATGGAATTATAGGATCTCCGTAAAAACAACTAACGCATTCATGCATTTTCAATTAGTCTACAGACTAGAAATTGTTTTACCTATTGAATGTGAGATCCACATGTCCATGATCTTCTCCTTGAAGTTAGCTCATATCTAGAAGATGAAATTCGAATCTGAGGCTAGGTGGCCACTTTTGAGCTTGCTAAAGTCTTCAAATACACCTATACATATCATCAGACTCACCCAACTTTAAAGTATAATGAAAATATGTTATTTTTCTCAATAGTTAAACATAAATTCACTCAAAATACTCAAAAATAAATGATTTGGAAAATGGTAATATAAACCCATATTTATTATGAAAGTGGTGAATATTAATGGTTTTATGGAAGGATATAATGGAATAAGGTGACAAATAGTATGTGAAATGATGAATACAATGTGGTCTTTTTGCGGCTCAACATACCCCCCAACTTGATTGTTTGCATGTTCTCATGCAACTATGCATTGATTCCTTTAAAACTTTTGGCTTGTAGCTGAATCTTTACATGATGATGGTATGTAACAGTAAATCATTCCATGATTTTGAAATGCAAGAGTGGCAGCGATTTTTTTCTTTTTTATTTTTTTTTATATTTTGTGGTTGGTTCTTGTGTAACAACCATAACAAATGTTGGTTCTTGTGTTAACAACATTCGCTCGTTTTATTTGTATTTTTGCTGCAATACATAAGATTTTAAAAGTATACATGCATTAGAAATGATAAACCATCAATGTATAGTAAAAATCCTTTTTATAGTTATGAATCATGCCAATATGCATAGCATAGTTTGGGACAGACATGTTGATTAAAGGTAAATGAGATGATAAATGTGTAAAACGATAATGAATAGTCCCCCCCCCCCCCAACTTAAGAGGTATTAGGTTTATGAAAAGTGAGAAAGGGAATGTAGTGAGGGAATTTTCCAAATTCATTCATTTTCTAGCATTTAAGGAATTACATGGTTAAATATTAGAAAACAAGATACCTCCACTTACCCAAAAAGCTGATGAACTATAGAAAAGGAATGTGGATGATATTTTTGCTGGATGTGAAGGATCTAAACTGCTGCTTGGTTGGATGAAGTAGAAGATGAGAGCTGAAATTAGAACTATGGTACTCTCATATGGCTGAAGTATGCTACTATAAAACTGTTGATGACGATCATGAAAAAATATATAGTCTTCACCTGCTACGAAACCCGATGGTACAATTCTTACCATGTGAATAAATGTGGTGATTTCGAACATGGAAATAAATCATTGGATTACCGGCCATTAATGAATGTCATTAACAAATGCGATGAAATCTCACCATTGATGTCAATGAGTTCCAAGGTACCTAAGTACATTGTGCAAAGTGCGAATAAATGAGTTGATGTCGATCCACTTACAGGATCTAACGATAAAGGGACATTGATGTATTCCCATGATTGTTAGCGAGAGAACTTGCCATTAAGTCATGCAAGCCTCGAGGTACTAAAAATGAACTCCAGTCTCTATCCCAGATAAGGTACTAAGGTCGATGGGGCAAGACTTGTTGAAAGGTGGGCCTTAAGGAATCCCACTTCAATCAACACGAGTTATACATAATGAGCGGTAGGACTACAAATGAAAGATCTCATGATCAAACAGTTTTTATGGCATGGATAACAAAGCAATGTAGTCATGGAAAGTAAGCTGAATGGTTTTATTCGGAAGGAAACAATGATAAACTGAAAATGAGGAAAAATTTGTGCGACTCAGAAAAGGTATATAGGCAGGAAGTTATTATATATAAGGCAGACTCTAACATGGATGGTGGAATGACATGGCCATAATTGGTTTCTGAAAAGCATCTTTGTGGCAGCAGAATGTCATGACATACATGGTGTAAAACTTCAACCCTTCGAGCTTTCAATGGAACATTTGTTTTGAAAATATTCTACGATTCTGGAAATCAATTCTGCACTCCATTCGTTCGTCTTTAAATCTGCAAGAATGTTAGCATTTTCCTGCAACAAACTTGTGAGAGAATTGAAAATATATGAAAATATGTGCTTAATAAACCATGTCGAAGAGAATAAATAAAATACTGCTATACCTGAGAAGTGGCAACGCTTCCTATCAAAACCTGTTTCTGAGTGACTTACAAAAACAAGTTAGTGCAACAATCATAAAATTGACAAGATTCCAAGTTGATTTATAATTTATAATTGTATGATTTTATTTATTACCTAATAATAATTTGTATTTATTTATATGTTTAGTTTTTAATTTTATTTTTTTTGTATTGTTATTATTGCAGTATTTTTGTATATTTATTTTTTAAATTTGATTTTACAAAAACAATTTTTTATGTGCTTTTTAATCTTATAGGTTTATTTATATAGATATGAATATGCATCTTTATATAACGATTGTGCCATAGGGAGAGAGGGTCGACCCTTTCAGTGGTTGACCCCTCTAAAAGCAGGATATCTTAATGATCTGAATAGAAAGAAGTGTGCAAAAAAGCGATTTTTTTAAGGTGAGTTTAGCAGCTTCAAATAACCACCTACCTCCCCAAAACGAAAGATGCACCAAGTCCCATTGTGCAAAAATAAAAATCAAGAAGAAGGATGAGCTGCGATGGCAGCTGCCTTCGATTTCAAAGAAGATGAAACAAACTTCGATTTAGACTTTTTGTATCGGGCTTCAAAATTGTCAAAGTTTTTTCTGAAAGACATCATGAGAAAATGGTAAAGAATTAATGACGAAGAGATGGATAAGAGAACATTCAATCATCCCTACCATGTTTCATTTATTCTTGTGCGACCTGGAAAGATAAATGTGGATGCAACTGAAATTTGAGGCTTATCATCTTAAATTTACATAGATTTCCTCAAAAGCGCTCTACTTGTTCCTTTAATATGTCAAGGTGAATAATTCCATTATTATCCTGAAAAAAAACCTTAAGTGGATTGAAAATCAATGTATATACTTCATTGTCTAATATAAACCAAGCAACTGCATATTCCCTACTTAATATAATTGATAAGGTTAAATAGAATATCAAACTACATCATTGAACTACATGTTATGTCATTATCCTATAGAGATATATATGCATGGGATATATATGCCACGTAGTCCATGCATGGCATATATATTCCTTTATTTATCAATTGTATTAAACTGTCTATTATATGAAATCCAATATGGTATATTAATATATATGGTAATCCAAATATTAATATCTGAAAGGAAGTATATATTTAAACCTAGGTCTAATATTTAAACATATGGTATATTAATATTAATAAGGTTTAATAAGGATAAAACCTCATTTACTATAAATGGATTAGTATACCATAAAATAGATTTTTAGGTTTAATATTAGTAAAATAGGCTAAAAATATTTAACATAGTACTATATCTACGCATTAGGTGTTAGCATAAATATTATAATGTTTTCACTAGACTTTATATATAGACCTGGCAAATACTATATCTAATATCAATAGGTAAGTAAATATTACTTCGACAATTCATTTTTCCACAGTTCTGGACTTATTTTATACCCGTGAAGACCAATTCTGCAATATAAAAAAAAGTAAGAGACATTAGTTTTGTTGCGATAGTCCCTTAGTCGTCGTCATAAAAAGGGTGAAATTGTGGAAAAAATGGGCAGCAGTACAGGCACCCATCCAACACATAATAATGCATCATCTTAGCGCATCTCGAAGGCTCTCGTATAAAGAATCCCAACACTTTCATCACATGAATTTTGGACCTATAGTGGCCAATCGTAACGCAGATTTGCATGTTTTTGTTGACTAACGATGAAAGAGGGCAAAGCTTCAGAACGTTGATTTAGGCGAGTTAGACGATTGATGTTGAGGACAGACTATTCGCCGTGTTAGATGCAATAGTCAGATCTATGAAATTGAAGAGATTGGACTGTATACTTTGGAAATCAAGAGCTTTTATTAATCGATCTAATTAGATGTCTAAGGAAATGGCCTGTTATACCCGAAGACTTTCATATGATCGGAATATGTGTAGTAAGCTTAGCGAACCATGAATACTCTTTCTTTGAGGTGATTTGCAGTTTTCTTTTCAGGTGATATGTGTAGTTACATCAATTCACAAGCTCATGAAAATTGTATCCATGGAGTCCTAGACCAGCATCCCCTCCTATTCGAAAGATATCAAAGCTTGGGGTTGACCTGGGATAGATTTGTTTTTGTTGGAATCCTGTGAATTTAATCTACAAAATTGTTTAGACAACTCACTTGAACAATCCTTTAGAATATAATGTGTTTCCATGCTTCCATGAAGTACATCGTAACTCGATCTTCCACTTTGGCATGGCGTTGAGCCTCTTCACACCATCCCTTTGGTGACACTTTCCATATGCCAAACTACATGTCAGATATTTTTCCATGCAACTAGTGACATGACTATTGCTTAGCCTGGTGCGAGATGAATGACAAGGCTTCGCAAGATTTCCCATGTCAACATTGAATAATTGGTTTCTAAATGAAATATTAAAACCTCTATACATCCACCCTAATGGCTACCCATGACAATCCTTGTCAAGGCTAAGTTAGCACATGTTATCGACCCACCTTGAGTGAAGTATTTTCATGAATTTCATTTGCGCTTTTGAGAAGGTTTTGGTTTCCTCCTCTAGGCTTCGACAAGAAGAAGGCCCGCCATACAACCATTCCTCTTCACAAATCATATCAAATGGAAATTCACATTCACAGCTTACCTTTGTTGTGGGAATGGAGATGGGACATTGCAAAAAAATGACGGTAGATGATGCATTAATGCACCTTCCAACTCAAGAAGACTTATCAGGGCACACTTAGACAATATTGAGCAAGTTTGAGCATGGAGATCATGAAAAGAAGGCAGCATTAAAAACAAACCAAACATTAGAGTTATTTTAACGCTGAGATAGATGATATTCATCAATTAATATAGGTGGCAGGGTAATTCTCCAATTATTGCTTTTCAACAAGCACAAAATAACTTCTAGAAAATCTTTGTCATCCCTACAATTTGGAAATTTTTGGGTTAGATTCGAGTTATTTCCCGATCCCAGTTAAAATGTTGAAGAGAGATCCAAGATTTTTTGCGAAAAAGGTACATAAATCTTCAACTCGATGACAAATTGAGGCGAGCCAACAAAGGATAACCAAGTTCAGGGACACAAAAACCCTAAATTTGCTTCGAAATTACACAAATCTATAGAAACGAAGAAGGCAAATCCCAATTCGGAAACGACTGACTGATGAGTCAAAAGTCTATCAATGTATTAACAGTTTCCCATCACCCCATCCCAGGAGAGGAGGTGCCGATATCCTGTTATTCATATGGCTATAATTGTAATTTCAAAGATTAATATTATCAAGGTCACCATGAAATCATAACATTCAGTTACATCAGAGAGTTGGGCAGTTGTCTATCATCTTTAGTAGTCTTATTATTGCTTATCCCTATCACTAAAATATCTCCAAAACTATAGACAAGAAATATGCGATTTTTTTACACTAAAATTGAGCCATCTGTCAGGGGCACCGTATATAATATGATATTTTCTAGCAAAGAGATATGTGAATCATTGTATTCTCATCATGATCAAATAGTTAAAGGTGGAGTAGGAAGCACCATCTGGAAAACAAGATGCTTGGACAGTTGATGTTATAATGGTTTGCACTGATTTCATTGGAGATGTTGCACCTAATTCTACGGAGAATTCAGTTGCAATGGTTTTTAAATCTTGCTAGATCCTGTTCTTAGTTAACTAGTCGGTCTATTTTTTTCTCTGATTAACATGCAGTCAATACACGTGGAGCTTCTCGCTGTAGTTTGGAACAAACTCAATAGTTTTTTGGTCTTACTACCAACTGTATTGTTTTCATTATGATTCCTCCGTAACAGCCTCTCCACATTGAGTTATTCGAGGATCAAATTTTCTACAGGAACCCATATCTCAGTTGATTTGCTAATTTTCTAAGATGGTTACAACAACCCAGGGCATCAAAATAGGATAGGCATAAGCTATTAGCTATTCAAAATTCAATAGTGAATTACATCAAATTTTCTACATTGCTTCGACCTCGTTATGTAGGTTTCCTAACCTCTATACTTCAATCTATATGGCAACCATATATTGAAAAATTATGGGAAAGTTGTTTGTGTTTTAGTGCCTTTTCTAATATCTAGGTTCATATTGCTTATATGTAACTGGCTCTTGATATTGTTCTCCTAATACCAAAATTATCTTATGCTCGAAATGTTCATGTTTGCGCTCATATCGGATCAGTAGAACACGCAGATTGAATGCTAGGTCGAAAGATGGAACATTTGCAGGTTTCATATGGTAGACTATGTCCAGGTTTCATATGGTCGACTGTGTGCGAATGTGGATAAAGGCCTGAACCCATATTTTTGTTCTATAATTTTTATTTTTATTGTATTATTTTTCTTTCTTTCTTTCTTTTTTGGTATGTTAATATCAATGTTGCATGGTTTTTATTAGTATTACCAAAAAATTAAAACTAAAAACTTTAACGAAGAAATGTGATATTCAATTTTAATTAAAAAATTTTCTATTCTTTTTAAATCTTTATTTTTAAAGCATTCCTAAATGTAAAATAGATTTTTATTCCTAATAAGTTAAAAAAAGTGTTGATGAAAGGGTAAAGTTTTTTTATTTTTATTTTTATTTTTTATTCTCTATAATTTAAATCTAAATTTTTATTTTAAAAACTAATATTTAAAACAAACAAAAACATTATAAAACTAAAACAAAAACTCTATAGGAAAACTGAAACTAGTATTTGTTTATTATATTCTTATTTGTTTACTAATTTATTTATTCTATTGTCTAATCATTCATGGCTTTAGAAGAGAAAAAAAAACTAATCCCTAATACATTTTTTATTCCTAGTATAACTAGAAAAAATTTAAGAAAAAGAAAAGAGATCAAAAATATGGTAAATATATATTTTTTAGATTTAGAAAATTAAAACTATTTTTTAATCCCTAACAAAATTAAAAAGAAATAGTAATTAAAGACTATTATAAATAAAAATTTAACAGATAGAAACATTAAAGAAAATTAAAGCATTCTACAGGTTCATTAAAAAGCTAAAACCTACCTACTCTACTTTAACTGGAATTTACAATCATTTAAGGGTAGTGAAACTTCCAGTGGAACCATATATGTAAAAGCAATAAGAGAATATTAACAAAATTAAACCTAATCTATTCAAAGGTATGCGGAATTAGGAATTGTAAATGTAAATTAACAAAGTAAAAACAAAAACAAAACTTATCTAACCTAACACTTACTTGGAACCTATGTTCGATGCAGCTTTCATTTTCATGGTGGTCACCCGAGATCCCTTATTCATCCTCTTCAATCTCCAATTCGAACAGGTGCTCTTCGGCTGATATGCAGTTTTCTTCAAATGTCGATTGTTCGGTATTCGCTTCAAGAAGAGTGATTTCATCCTTGACTGCTGTCCAGATCTCCTCTTATAAAGAAGAGGAGATCCTGATTTTTGCTAGGTTCTGAGTGAGCTTCTCTAAGCTTATGCTCATCGTAAAGCTAAAATCAAATCAAATGCAAAAAAAAAAGAGATAAAAAATGCGACAAACAGTACAAAATGAGTTAGTACAAAAAACAAAAAAATAAAGAGTGCACCAAAATCTGTATAAAACAAAAATAAACATATACAAAATTAAAACAAGTTAATATGAAATAAATGCGCCCAAAAAAGAAAGCAATCCAAACTTCAAACTACAAAACTGTAAAATAAAACTTGCATAAAAACAAAATCACATTTGCAGAAAAGAAAATAATTTGCAGAAAAAGAAAATACTTTGCAGAAAAATAAACACACTTGCAAAAATAACAATCAAGGCTTTGGGGCGACCCACTAAAGTGGATGTGTATGGCTATTACACCATGGAAATTCGGTGGTGAGGTTGTATTTGCATCTTATAGTTTCCCCTCCCCTTTTCTATTTAATAAAAACATACTATCTACCTATCTATACTCTGATCCCTTTTAGCACCTCCTTGGCAACGATGCCAAAATGTTGGGTAAAAAAATTAAACAAATTATAACATAATTCCAATGATTTAATTGTCAACCCGGAGAGAGCATAAACTTGTGAGACACAAACAAAATATATGCAGGGGCAGAGTGTCACTGAACCTAATATACAATTAAAATTGAATCTATGTTATGAAAACTGGAAATCATATGGAAATAAATCTACTTGCAGAAAACATGAAATTACATAAATTAACTTGATAAAGAAAGACTGAAATTGCATGAAATAAACAGGTATAAAACAATTGAAATTAACTGGTGAGCTCACATAAAATCAATACTGAAAATGCATAAAAAGAAATAAAATGAATTCTACATTAACTACTCATAAGCAAAACATAACTGAAAATATATATGAACAACTCATAAGAAAGAAACTACTAAAAATCTATATTAATAGAAGAGAGTCAAAGGAGGTGCATTAAGCATCATCTCCATTACATATCACTCAGCACCTATTCTATGACTAACTCTGAACTATTCACTACTTCAAACTACTAGAGAGGGCTCTAACAAAAATGAGGAAAGAGCACTCCTATTTATACATAAATCCAAGATAACTTGTCATAATTCCTAGCAGTCACAACAAACACAATATGATTAACATACTCAAAGCATATGCGTCCAACAACAATATACTAACATAGTAAAGAGAGGGATTCACATAGGTTCCTAACATCCCCTCCCCCTTAGAAAAATCTTTGTCCTCAAAGCTTTAGATGTGGAAATTGTCGCTGAATCTGAAGAAGTGGTTCCCACGTAGCATCCTCGAGCTGCATTCCGTGCCATTGAATTAATACCTCTGTGATAGAGTGAGAGTGAAGCTGACGAGTGTGCTTATTGAGGACAGCCTCCGGCTCCAAAAATATGGATCCTTCATTATCCAGTTCTGGTAAAATAGTTTGGCCTTTGATGTTGGTGCCAAGAACTTTATTCAAACAAGAGACATGAAATACTGGATGAATGCGGGAAGAAGGCAGAAGTTCCAATTTATAAGCAACAGACCCAATCTTCTGAAGAATCCTATATGGCCCATAGAACTTTGGAGCGAGCTTATGACGCCCTTTGAGTTTTAGTGAGGATTGCTTGTAAGGCTGGAGATGAAGAAAAACCATATCACCAGCTTCAAAAGTGCGCTCAGAATGGTGCTGATCAGCTTGTTGCTTCATGCGATTTCTTTCCATGTGAAGGTTTTTGGGCAAAATGCGAAGAACCTCATCGCAGTTTCAAAGGACCGCGTCAACTGCCTGAACTGGAGAACTGTTGGGGGTGTAAGGAAGAAGAACTGGTGGTGCCTGACCATAAACTGCTTCATATGGATTCATTTTAGAGGCAGTGTGGTAAGAGGTATTGTACCACCATTCAGTGAGAGGGAGCCACTTTGCCCACTGATGTTGTTGCTCAGAGGAGAAGCAACAAAGATAAGTTTCCACACATGTATTGATAATTTCAGTCTGACCATCCGTTTGGGGGTGATAACCTGAACTCATCTTCAGTTTGGTTCCAGTGTGGTGAAAGAGTTCTGTCCAAAAATGACTGGTGAAAGTCGTATCACGATCCGAGACAATGGAAGAAGGCATTCCATGAAGACGAAAGATCTGGTCCAGGAAAATTTGAGCAACGAAGAGGCTGTATAGGGATGGTTGAGAGCACAAAAATGACTATATTTGGAGAGGTGATCAACCATAACCAAAATCACAGTCTTCCCTCTAGATTTAGGGAGCCCTTCAATGAAATCCATAGAAATATCAGTCCATATCCAGGTAGGTATGGGAAAGGGCTCGAGCAATCCCGGAAGGGGTGTTGTTTCACCCTTATTGCACTGGCAGGTATCACATTTAGCCACCATCTATTGAATTGTCCTTTTCATGCCCTTCCAAAAGAAGTTTCACCGTGCCCGTTCATACGTTTTGAGAAAACCAGAGTGCCCCGCTGACGGAGAAGCATGGAGTTCATAGAAGATAGCTTGTTGAGGAGCTGTGTTCTGGGGAAGCACCAGACGACCCTTATATCTCAGTGAAGCACCATCCCAAGAGTAATGTGGGACAGCAGAAGGGTTGTTGTCCAAGCGTTGTATGATGTGAGATAATGAAGAGTCATTAACATAACCTTGTTGAACCGATTGTAACCAATTTGGAACAGGCATAGAAATAGCGGAAAGACAACCTTGGTCATCAAATGTGCGAGAAAGGGCATCTGCCACAATATTGTCCTTACCCTTCTTATAAGTGATCTCATAGTCATAACCCATGAGTTTGCTAACCCATTTCTGTTGTGCTGGGGAGGATACACGTTGTTCTAGGAAATATTTCAGACTCTGGTGATCAGTCTTGATGCAGAAATGATTCCCTAAGAGGTAGGGTCGCCACTTTTGTACTGCATGCAAAATAGCCATCATTTCCTTCTCATATGTAGAGGCAGCTAAATTCTTACCAGAAAGGGCTTTGCTGGTGAATGCAATGGGGTGTTCATCTTGAAGGAGAACAACACCAAGTCCATTTCTGCAAGCATCACTCTCAATAGTGAAGGGCTTGGAAAAATCGGGCATAGCTAGAACATGTGTAGTACACATAGCTTGTTTCAGCTTGTCAAATGCACACTCATTAACATATGTCCATGTAAAAGCATCCTTTTTCAACAGAGCAGTTAATGGAGCTACAAGCTTCCCATAATCCTTGACAAACTTGCGGTAGTAGCCAGTCAACCCCAAAAAACCACGAAGGCTCTTGCGTGTCTTAGGAGGTGGCCAATTGTTCATGGCAGGGATTTTGGCAAGATCCACATGAACCCCTTGTGCTGAGATAATGTGCCCGAGATACTCAAATTCCTTTTGGCCAAAAACACATTTAGAATTTTTGGCATGGAGATGATGACCAGAGAAAAGTTGCATTACAAGAGCCAGATGCTGGAGATGTTCAGCCCATGTTTTACTGTAGATGAGGATATCATCAAAAAATACTAGAATGAATTTTCGCAAATAGGGTCGGAATATTTTATTCATCAAGGCCTAGAATGTGGAAGGAGCATTAGTGAGACCAAAGGGCATGACCAAAAACTCATAGTGGCCATCATGTGTGTGGAAATTTGTTTTAGGGATATCATCTTCATGAACCCGAATTTGATGATACCTAGAGCAAAGATCCAACTTGGAGAAAAATTGAGCACCATGAAGCTCATCAAGAAGCTCATCAACAACAGGAATTGGAAACTTATCCTTGATGGTGAGGTGATTAAGTGCTCGGAATTCAATGCAGAGGCGCCATGACCCATCGTTTTTTGCAGACAAGAAGAACTGGTGAAGAAAAGGAACTTGTGCTTGGGTGAATAATACCTTGCTTCAGTAAGTCCCTAACGAGGAGTTCAATATCTGTTTTTTGGTGAAATGGGTAGCGATAGGGCTTGATGTTGGGAGGAATGATGCTAGGAAGGAGCTGAATACGATGGTCCTCTGGTCGTGAAGGTGGAAGTCCCACTGGTTCAGCAAAAACACCTGTATATTGATCCATAATTTGTTGGAGATCCAAAGGAGTAGTGGGGGCCGCTGATGGTTGCATTTGAAGGGAATGGAGTTGAGCGATGACACCATGGGAACTCTTCTTAAGGATTTTTTCCATGCGATGTGAACTGATCATGCTGAGAGACCCTGGTTGTAATCCTTTCAATGTGTGTTTGTGTCCATCGGGGGAGAACTGCATCCAAAGTTCAGCAAAATCCCATAATATGGGGCCAAGTGTGTGCAGCCATTGAGCACCCAAAACCACATCAAATCAGCCTAAGGTCAAGGCAAACATGTCAGAGTGGAGGTTATAATATCCCATAGAGATACGCACATTACGACACTTCCCTTTGCAAGGAGAGGTGCCCCCATTGGCAACCATGACTTCAAAGTTAGAGCAAGGATGGATAAAACAATCAGCTTGTTTGGCGATCCGAGGGTCAATGAAATTATGAGTGCTGCCAGAATCAATGAGTATTGTAAGAGGAAGCTTCTTGAAGTAACCACGTACCCGCATTGTTTGGGGGGCAGTGACTCCAGCTAAAGCATGGAGGGATATCTCGGGCTGGTCATCCTGAGATGGAGGGTCATTAGGAGGATCCTGTGTGTCAACCGGAGCATCCATTGTATCGAAAACTTCTTCACCAATTTCAGAGGCAGGTGGAGAATCCACATCCAAGAGATAGAGATTTTTTTGAACACATCAATGTTTCCGAATGAATTTCTCATCACAATTATAACAAAGCCTTTTTCTCTGCGTGCCTGCATCTCTGTTTCAGACAAATGCTTGATTGGAGGTGAGTGAGGAGCTAGCGGAATGGGAGGTCGTTGAGAACCCATATTTCGGAAGGGAACAAAAGAGGATTTGGAGTGTTGTTGGGATGCCATCTTGTCTTCTACCAACTTATCCAACCCCAGGGCTTCCATCATTGTGTTGGGACTGAACATTTTGACCTCAGAGCGAATTGCATCCTTTAGACCACTGATAAAACAACTCCGGTAGAATTCATCAGGTAATCCTTCAGTGTGATTAGCTAGTTTCTCAAATTCAGTTTGATACTTTTTCACAGTGCCAATTTGGCGAAGTTTAGTGAGAGCTCTTGTGAAGTCATCAAAAGCACTAGGACCAAATCGGTGCAAAAGGCGCTGGCAAAAATCAGGCCATTTTGGCTGTTCATGAGCCTTGATGTACCAACGATACCATTGAAGAGCTTCCTGTTCCAAATGAAAGGAGGCAAGTGGAACTTGGTGGACATCAAAAGTATTATGAAGGATGAAATACTGTTCTGCACGATAGATCCATCCAGTCAAATCAGTACCATTGAAGCGAGGAAAATCTAGCTTCGGACCGCAAAAATTGCTGGAAGAAGAGAACCCATTGGTTGATGAAGACTCGGACTATCGTCTGGTGTTCATAGCTGAATGCTCAAGATGGAAACCGAGAATTTTTTCATCCAGTTCTTGGAGTTTGGCTTGGATGGCTGCAAGTGCTTCCTCCATGGTTTTTGCTCCTATGCGGGTGACAACCATAACCAGGATTTTTTTATTTTTCTTTTCGGGGGGGGAGAAGTGGGTAGAAAAAAAAAAACATAAATTGTTTCAGTAGAGGAAAATCTGGATTTGGGAAAAAATCGAAAGGGTAATTTGGGTTTGAGTAAGTTTTGGACACTGTCAAAAGGACAGGGAAGCAAAAAATGGGGATTTTAGGAGCGGGGTGAAAGAATGAGAAAATTTGGTAGAGAGGGACAAAGAAGAAGAATGAGGAAAGGAATACGGTGGCAAAATTTGAAGGCATTTGGGTGAAAATCAAAGGAGTTATCGCAAACCCTAAAAATAGACAAATGTGGGATTTCAGGTGTTGGGAAGTGGAATTTGGGATAGGGTCTTTAGGAATGAAATATGCAGAATGGAATTGCAGAGGTGTCGGTGAAATTTCAGGGAAAACAGAGTTGAAAACAAGGAGATATGGCCAAAAAACAGAATTTTATACCTTTTTTTTTTCTTTTCTTTTTTCAGGAAGGGATCTGCAACGGCGCGAAAGTGATCGAAAATAGTGGAATCTACAACGGCGTGGAAGTGATCGGCAACAGATGGATCTACAACGGTGCGGAATTGACCGGCAACAGTTCTGGATAGAGGAAATCTGCGATTGTGCAACTGAAAATAGATATGGACCCCAGGTATGTGCGGCTTCCTATCGGTTCAAGGGATTCACTCGGCCACCAATGTTGTCCGACGGCTTGCGTATTGGGGAAGTACCCCTCACTCCACGGCTCAGGTAAAACTGATAATCGCTTGGCCACAAACGACAACTCTTGGTTTACCTCACGGGTGGGAACTAGTCAATCAGGTAGGGGTCGTTGCCCTTTTCGCTGGCAAGTCCTCTCAATGGGCCAGCTACTTCGGGGTTCCTGTGGTACTCCTCACAATGATTTTTAGGGCTTATTCCCAAGTACTTCCCACAGTTAAGTGGATAGGGATTATTCCCAGATCCAAACCTACAATAGAAGCGAAAAAAAAAAATTGGGCAAAAATTTCACCCAACGAGCCCAAGAAAGTGCTATGATACTAGATGTGAGGACCCTGCAACAAACAAGTAATCAAAATACATGATATAGCAGCAAAACTCAAAATCACTTTTATATTAATCACAGGCCACTTTGAGGGGGCAACCTCCTTTGAGCAAGCTCAATACAAAATAACTTCACCGTGCCTTCCTTGGCCTCAACACACACTTATATACTAAAAATAGGCGCCAATACTATGGGTCAAAACCATGGTCCAATATAAACTATGGATCAACCAATACTACAGGAGGCTTACAAAGCATATGTGCCCCACAACAATAACACAAACTATGGATCAACAATTACTATGGGACGACTTACAAAGCATATGAGTCCAACAACAATATACTAACATAGTAAAGAGAAGGATTGGCATGGGTTCCTAACATAATGATGCTCGTGGTAGCACATGATCACCCTTTCCACTCTCTGTAACAAGCAACCGAAACATTCTGTCACGCCAATTGTGTGCCACTGGTACCTCCTCGGGATATCATCTATAGATATGTCAGGAATTTCTAGGGTAATCCTTTGGAGATTCTCCTAAACCTCCTGCAGCTCCTCATCAACCTCCTGATGCACAAATCTAGCCCTGAATCACCTTTCAATGGGTGAGGATCCCCCTAGTATGGCTGCTCCAACATCTGCATGGTAGGGAAACTTGTCTCAGTATCACACATAAAAATCATAAAAATCATTACAAAAATAAAAACATGCATCATAGTGTCTTTCTTACCAAGGTTCCCCCACTGCTCTCCCTCGAGAAGAGCTAAGTCAGGATCATCGCGGAATTCGTTACTCGTGTATGTGTAATCCTCTATCATCAGTAACTAGTCCCTCAACCAACAAAAGAATTGTGCTCCATACTTTATCTTGGGTCCACCACCACCATGGCGGGCCATCACCTCAACCCATCATGACATACTTGTATCCCTTGCTCCAAGGTCCTTGATGGAGACTTGGGGCCTCAACAGTGGGACCCTCTCTAGAAACAAGGATACTACGATGGTCCTGTAACTGAACTACTTCAAATCACCTCTTCAGCACTTGGTGAGTTGGTCTTTTAAGACCACCAATAGATCCTCCACCTAGTTGAACACATTAGGAGCCATAGCTTCTAAGGAATATACAATGTGCGCCCTAGAATCCTAATGAGCCCCATGACTTCCTGATACTCGCTGCATAGTGAACAAAACAATCCTAAGAGGTAGGTCCATTACATATTTAATGGGAATATATTTCCCACTCATCTGTGTCCCAGGAAACTAGTACTTAACAATGAGACCCTCAGTAGTGATGTCCCCTTGTTATGGGCCAGCTAATGAAATAGGTTTTCCCCTACTGGATAATCCTGTGAGGAAGTAAATATCCTCTACCTCCAAAGTAATTATATGGAAATCCACCTCAAAGTATTGTTGTTCAGGATTCCACATCCTGATTAAGTGCTCCAATAATCGTACTTGGACCCTCATACTTGGCAACTGGAAGAAATTCAGGAGTCTACACTCTTCACGTGCACACACTATGTTGTCATCCACACCATGGCACCATGGATGTCATACATATCATCCTCTCTCTCTCTCTAAACACCACCATGGTGGCCTTCTAACCCTGTTAAACAACCAAAATGAGGTGTTGGTATCAAATCCATCCTACAATAAAAATAAATAAAAATTTAAGAGTTAAAAAACAATTTGGATTATGGCAGTGCTGTTGGAAAATTCATGATTGTTTCAATATCAAAGTCCACCAAATATCAATCCAAGCATTACAATACATCACACAAAGAGATAAGGCAATGAGGAGGCAACACAGACATGGAATGTTTGCATTTGGGGATTATTCTAGGTTTGATGGCAATAATAAAGCATGTAATCCGTTTCAAAATTTCACCCAATTCGCCTTCTACAAAAATATCAAATGTTGATTGCTAGATACTCACGTGGAAGAGGAATTTGAGTATGTTAATCATATTGTGTTTGTTGTGACTGCTAGCATACAAATATTCTCATCACGTTTAACATTTGTCTAAAAATTTCTTGATAAAAAGTCTAAAGTGTCAAATATTTGGCACGAAATCGTTGAAATTCAAGACTAAGACAATGTTTTAATTGATCTTCTAATAAAGATAGATTATCATCATGCAATATCATCACTAAGTCATAGGATTTGATGGTTTTACTTCTCGTCATGAACAGAAATAGAGATGAATGCCATGGTATCCTCTCATTCGTTAACAGTGGAAGCAATCATAACCAAACTTGCAAGATTGTAGTGGTGGCTTTTAATATCTCACATTCCAACTAATAGAACATAAATGAGGGAGTATATCGTACCAGTTTGAATCATTCAAGGATATAATCATGGTAAAACAAAGAATATGCTAGCTACAGAAACCACTTGATATTCAATCCCCAATTGAATGAATAGTTGTCAGCGATTGAAGAGCAGATTTTGTGAATGTCATTTGCCAACTAAGAAATGGGGTTCAATTTCTGTTTCATTTCATCCCCTATTAAAGAAGTTGAAATTTGACTGTAAAAGGACAAGAGAGTTACAGCCGAGAGGGCTGAGGATATATTAGTGGTCAAACTACTCGATGCATTTTGTATATCTTAATATGAAATGACTGCTTTGAAATGATTATGATCATTTGATCCCATTTTGCTTTAATAATTGAATTGTATGCTATTATGATTTTGTCTTGTGTGTGGTCCAATAAATCCATAGAAATATTCTTATGATGATATGCAATTATCTGTAAATGCTCAATTGTAGAATTTGGTTCAGTCCTTTATAAATTCATGCTCGTAGTCTTTCCTATTATTGTATTTTATAGTGATACATTTTATGTTGTTTGATCTTTAAACCCAACCTGATATTTGTATTGTTATACCTCCATCACTCTATCAACTTAGTTACCCATTAAACCAATTTTAAAGATTCGCTAACCATGCTCCTTATGTAGTCAAGGTGCATCTTTTAGTGATAACATCTTCTGGCGCCATTGCCGAGGACGGAAGTGAATATTATCTTCCTCGGGAAGAATAATAACAACATAGATCCAGCTCTTGATGGAAGACAAGAGAAGGACATAAGAGATTGACTATAATCATCTGCCTAGTGACTTCATGATTAAATTCTTCACTGGTGAAAATTCTAATGACAGAAGATGAAGGGGCTAAAGTATAAAACCAAGTATTAGTTCATCAGCTTTCTTCATGAAATTTTTTTTTTCTTTATCAACTCATTTTTTCTTTTACCTTCACACATTAAGAGGGTCATCTTTTGTTTTTTGTATTCGGATGATCATCAACCTACCTTTGTATATTCATCTTTAGAAGAGGAAAATTTGCAGCTTTCTTATGTTGTTGATCTTGAACCTATATCTTCACCCCAACCTATTCATAAGAATGAGTTTTATATTAAAATCCCTTCTGAGTTTGATCAACCATGTAACCTTGAGGCGGTTGAAACTGATTCAAAAGCTACTCAGATCAAAGCACCTTATGACATTATTAGTGAGCCATGCCATCAGCTTGTGCAACCTACTACTTTTCATGCCAAAATTAGAAATAGATTGTTTAAACCTTTGAGGTTTCCATGTCACTTAAATCCTTATCCTCTTGATTTCTTTGAGTATCTTCCCAGATTTTTTGGAGAAGATCATGTTTCAGCTAAGAAACATTTGGGAGATTTTGAGCATTCCATTGATAATTTTGAAATGGTACATGAGGATGTTGTTTTAAGGTTGTTTCCAAAATATTTTCTTGGGGATGTTGCTTGGTGGCTTAAAAATTTAGAAGTTGGTTCTATTGGTTCATGGGCCAAGTTATATGATGTTTTTTCAAGATATTGGGAAGAGAACAGGTCTCTTGATCAATACCTTACTGATTTTTGTACTTTGAAGAGAGGAAAGGAAGAATACTCGGTTGTTTTCAACATAAGTTTTTAAAGTGTTTATTATAATATGCCCTTCGAGATCAGGCCCACTAAGATTGCTGCCATGGTGTATTATATTATGGCTCAGCATTCAAATCTTATCCTTTTCCTGTTAGAAAGGAAATAATCATCTTTACGACAGTTGTTTGAGGATGCTAAAGAGCTCAATGAGAACATCCGAACTTGCAAAATGCTTCGAGATCAAGCTCATGTTATACAAGATTATGAACATCAGAAATGTAAGTATACTTCACAGTTGGATCAGAATTCTTTAACATTTGTAGATTATTTTATGGGCAGGTATGCATATCAAGTTTATGATCAGTTTTCAAACCATGTTGAGTATATAGTAACTGATGATTGCATAGATAATTACATCTTCTTAGTTGATCGTAATCAGTGTGTTTCAAACATTGTTTCACCATTATCTTATGATCATTTTTGTAAGGAGAAGGTTGTTGTTACCGATGATCAAGATTTGATCATAAGGGAACTAGAAGGTTATCAGTTTTCAAGTGGAAAGAAATTTATGGATGAGCAGTTGTTTCATGTAGACCATTAGGCTTTCAAATATTCATTTGCAGCTTTATTGGAATCATATTTTTAAAATCATCTGAAAATTTCAGATTTCATTAGCTCAATAACACTTTTGGGCAAGTATTATTTCTTGAAGGATTTTATATCATTGAAAATATGCTTTTGTTATTATCTATTGACTAGTGATAGAGACAAGATCATCTCAGTTTTGAAATTACTTGAATGGCTACTATGGAAGTTCGCCTTTACCTGACCAAGATGCAGAGCTGGTTAGAGTGGAGTAGCGTAGGAAATAAGTTCATCTCTTGATCACTTGTTTCAGTTTGCAACAGGTTTATCAATTAGTTGTTTAAATAAGTGGCGTGTTCAAAATTGGGTTATACAGCTAACTCCATAGCCCAATGGAAAATGCCACTGGAACTACTAAGTTCTTGGTAGCTCATAGGGAGAATGCCATCCCCAGCCAGAGCCAGATGTTGGTATCAAATCCATCCTACAATAAAAAAATAAAAATAAAAATAAAAGAGTTAAAAAACAATTTGTATTATGGCAGCGCTGTTGGAAAATTCATGATTGTTTCAATGTCAAAGTCCACCAAATATCAATCCAAGCATTACAATACATCACATGAAGAGATAAGGCAATGAGGAGGAAACACACACATGGAATGTTTGCATTTGGGGATTATTCCAAGTTTGATGGCAATAATAAAGCATGTAATCAGTTTCAAAATTTCACCCAATTTGCCTTCTACAAAAATATCAAATGTTGATTTCCAGAGAATCATGTGGCAAAGGAATTTGAGTATGTTAATCATATTGTGTTTGTTGTAACTGCTAGCATACAGATATTCTCATCATGGTTAACATTTGTCTAAACATTTCTTGATAAAAGGTCTAAAGTGTTAAATATCTGACACGAAATCGTTGTAATTCAAGGATAAGACAATGTTCTAATTGATCTTCTATTAAAGATATATTATCATCATACAATCTCATTGTCGAGTCACAAGATTTGACGATTTCACTTCTCGGCGTGAATAGAAATAGAAATGAATTCCATGGTATCCTCTCATTCGCCAATAGTGGAAACAATCACCACCAAACTTGCAAGATTGTAGTGGTGGATTTTAATATCTCACATTCCAACTAATAGAACATAAATGAGGGAGTATATCACGCTAGTTTGTAGCATTCAAGGAGATAATCATGGTAAAACAAATAATATGCTAGCTATAGAAACCACTTGATATTCAATCCCCAATTAAATGAATAGTTGTCACCGATTGAAGAGCAGATTTTGTGATTGTCGTTTGCCAACTAAGAAATGGGGTTCAATTTCTATTTCATTTCATCTCCTATTAAAGAAGTTGAGATTCAACTGTAAAAGGACAAGAGAGTTCCAACCGAGAGGGTTGAGGATATATTAGTGGTCAAACTACTGTATGCATTTTGTATATATTAATATGAAATGACTGCTTTGAAATGATTATGATCATTTGAGCTTGTTTTGCTTTAATAATTGAATTATATGCTGTTATGATTTTGTCTTGTGTGTGGTCCAATCAATCCAAAGAAAGATTCTTATTATGATATGCAATTATCTGTAAATGCTCAATTGTAGAATTTGGTCCAGTCCTTTATAAATTCATGCTCATAGTCTTTCCTATTATTGTATTTTACAGTGATACATTTCATGTTGTTTGATCTTTAAACCCAGCTTGATATTTGTATTGTTACACCTCCATCACTCTATCAACTCAGTTACCGATTAAACCAATTTTAAATATTCACTAGCCATGCTCCTTATGCAGTTAAGGTGCATCTTTTAGTGATAACATGTGGCATTACAGACCATTTGAGACGACTCTTAAGCCTTTAAACATTTATATTTTCAACCATTTTTGGATTTTTTGGGTCGGATTACGCCACCACGCTTTGTCTTTTCAAATAGAGCAGTGGAACCGCACTTTTCCCTTAGAAAATGTGCTATGTTGGGCCATCACCACTTTTTCCATAAAGGAAAAGTGCGGTGCTACTGTGGCGTAATATCCTCTTGGGAAATTACCCAAAAAAACTCTAAAAATGAAATAAAAACAAATTATGAAACAAATAAATTGAAGGTAAAGGAGAGAGGATTTTCCTAGTCTAGACAAAATGTAGAATGGTCATGTGTATCTCTAATAATCCACACACCCAATTTTACCTCAAAAGGGTTTTTTTTCACCAAGTTGGGTAAAAAAAGAAATTGGTAAAATATTTTTACTATTCATCCCTATTTGTTCACTTTTTTTGAATTATTTATTAATAAATTTTATTATTTTTACCCCTCATGGTCCTATCTTTCTTAATTTTGATCTAATTAATGATTAATGATACATTGTTGAGAATTACAGAGCTTGTGGAGAAGTTTTTATGTTACGGAAGAGTTTTGTTTCCTCCTTTTTCATTATCTACAAAATCAAAAAAGCTTCTGAGCGCTTTTGAAACTATAGTCATGCTCATTAAACATTAGTATAAAGGTTTCAAGTCTACTTTTTATCACTTTTTTGGGCTCATTAAACTCTTCATGAAAAGTAAACCCCATTGGAGTTATCTTTAAGCTCTTTTCTGACTCTCGAAACATGAAAAGATTGTTGAGTGAACTTGTCACTTTCACGCTTGTAAACATACATGAAAGGTCATATTTCCAATGATAGTTTTCCCCTATTCCAGTTCGGTTAGACCGGTTGCGAAAAAGGTACACCCTATCCAAATCATTGACTATAAGAGTTCTCCAAGGTATTATTTTATACTTTTCCGAGCCTTGGGGAGTAAAATTTATGGAAAAAAAAGCAAAACTTTTCGGATCCTTCTTTAGTTCCATTCAAACTCTTTAAACATGAACGACGCCGAGTTTTCTTCCATTGGAATCGTTAAAATAAGCATTGAAACACCCACACTGATAATAAACCCCTCCTTTCTTAAGTTCAGAAAACATATGAGAACAGAAATATCCTATGATAAGCTATAACGAGCGTTTGTTACCCTCTTCCAACTCATTAAAAAGAAAAGAAGCACTCATAAACCATGATGAGGAAATTAAGGGAAGAGAAATTGTGTTTCATTTGCATTAATGGCATATTTCTAGTCACCTTTGAACATGCAGCCTATATGTGTTTCATTCAAATAGTTGGTTTTTCGACTTGTCTTTGATTCGATCCACTTTCATGAGTCACACCACTAATTTGATTCATTTCAAAGAATACATCGTCATCCATCTCATTATGTCCTGGTATCTACCTCATCAAGTCAATGTCTTCAAGTTTTTAGTCATGTCGTTCAATGTTCAAAGGAAAGTTGTGTGTCGAGAATCATCCTTTGCAATCAAACCTACATCTCTTTTGTGTCGGTTACCTTTGAGTCGATCTTGTGGTTATTTCATACTCAATTTCCAACAATTTTGTTTCATGTTTCATGTCGTTGATAATGTATTCATCATGGCCCTCCTTAGACAAGACTATTCCTTTCAACATTAGCATATCTTCGAGGAACCAGTCTTAGAAACAAGCTAAGTACCTTTAGATTTGTATGCCTTAATGATATTTTTCCTCGCTTTCAACAATAGGATTTCATCATTGTCCTTTAATCAAAGGATTTAGCCAAGAGTTAGGAATCATTTCATCTATTCACATTCGCAGGAATGTACTAGGGTACCTTGGGAATCATTGGCATTAATGGAGATTTCCCTCACACTTGTTAACGGTTCACATCCTTGACCGGTAATCAAGTGGTTTCTACCATGTTCAACTTCAATACATCTCTTCACATGGATAGGATAATACTTTCTTGGGAATAGGATGAATACCTTGGGTGTTCATTAAGCATTCATTTGTAATGATTTCCTCCCACAAGGTTGCGATGGAGTGTTTTGTATGAGTCATTGCATGGATCCACATTTGTATGTACATGGTTGTGCTCAGATTTGCGTCTGTATGACATAGATCTAAATTGTATGTTTGGTCGCTATGTCCAAATTTGAGTCTTATTTGCATGGATCTATGTTGTATTTCAGTAGCCATGACTTTTTGTATCTCACATGAATCTACGCTATATTGGTCAGAAGCCATGTCATGAGTCATTTTGGATGTCTATAAAAGTGTAAAAATACTACAGAATGATCTTGATTGTTGATGAGTTTTGACATTTGGACCTTTGCCTCAAATTCATAACCTACTCTATCAAAGTATTTTTCCTATCGTTTCCCTCTAGCCTCATATTTTGGGGGGAATTATATAACACCTGTATCTTGTCACCATCATGTTATGAGATGGGTATCCTATGGTTTTATCTAATCCCTCAGAGTAGTAAGTAAATAAATGGAAGAAGGAGGATTATTCCCTTGTATTTTTCCATGATCTCAGCCACCACCACACCTTGTCAATAGATAACAAGTGGTACCTAAGCGGCCATCAATGCACCTTTCCCATTTGCAAGGAGCAGTGCTTCCACTTATTTCCTTCATGTAGCAGGCGTTACACCTCAACTCATCCCTAAGAATCTGTACATGTGGAAATTGAATTCACATATCCTTGGGATGATCCCATAGCCTTCTCCTTTGAATCCTCAACTCATCCTATCCATTATGGCCTTTAACTATTAATCACCCCTCATGGGATTGGGTAGGAATATTGTGTTGAAGTATCAAGACTCTGGACAAATGAATATGAAACCTTCTTGGACTCATTAAGGGAAAGGTGAAACTTGAGGTAAGGTTCCAGTCGTAGAAGCTCCCAACACCAAGGCTTAGTTGTGATCTCTCCCTATTTGATTATTAATACAAGCATTGTTTTCTTTCCCATAAACATTGTCTATTTCATTGTAATGCTTTGTTTATTGTCTTTTTCCTTGGTCATTGACATACAAGTATAGATTATCTTGTTAATCTCATGTGGTATTTTTTATTTTTTGTCTATTTAAAGTCCATTCACCCATATCTCAAACAAAACAAGTTCAGACTGATAGATCCTCCTGTAGAAAGGTATGAGAGAAGTTTAATTCAAGTATATACATTTCTAGGGAAAGTTTCTTTGCATTGTAGTTTTATTTTTTCTAGATATGAACTATGCATACTAGGGAAACAACCTTTGTCTACATTGGCTGATATTTTCCACCAACATGTGACCAAAAATTTGCCATCAAAATCTCTCGTTACCTTAAATTAACTACTATCCAATTGTCACTTGAGAAAAATATAAATTTTGCGACAACAATTCTTCTTTTGCGATAGACATATAGTATGTGACAACACTTTACACTTTGTGAAACACTCATAAAATTGTGACAAAGTACTAAACTTGTGATTTTTTTCTGACATTTTTCCTTCTCTTTTTGAACTATCAGTCGACCGAAGTATGACTATCCTGATAAGGATTTAGCCGACTTCCATTCACTAACCCTTTGAAGGGTGTACCATCTAATTTTTGTAACTAAACTACATCTCCCTTGGTGACATGGATGAAAAAATATGGTCCCATCCAATGTTTTCAAAGCTTTCTAGGATGCTTCAAAAATTTATTGTCATATAGGAGAACAAGATCTCCAATCTGAAACTGCTTATACTTAATATGTCAGTTGTTCCAAGATTTTTGTCGCTCCTTCTTGACATTTTAATGATATCCCATGAAAAAGAGATATTCTTCTATCTATACCAGCTACAACAATATTTCTTCTATGTCACCAACATCTATCATCTAAATAATTGTAGCTTTTCTTAGACTGGGTACAATATATTCTAGTGGAACGACAACTTCTTGTGCATAAACCTCTCTAAATGAAGTTTGGCCTATCAATTTTTTGCAGGTTGTGAGATAAGATCATAATACCACAGGTATATTTTAATCCCAATAATCCATTTGAACATTACATATTATGTCAATGCATTCTCCAAAATCATATTGAATGCTTCAAGAACACCATTTGCTTGTGGATGATATGCATTGTTTTTCGATGCTGAATCTAAAAAAATTTAGCTAATTTGTCAATCAGCTGATTCAAAAAATGTGAGCCTTGGTCACCTATCAAAATCTTCAGGAATCCAAATCAGGTCACTACATGGTCAAACATAAATCTTGCAGCAATCGCAGCAGTATAATCCTTTACTGGTGTTGCTTCAGCCCATCTAGTCAAGTAGGCTGTCACAATGATTATGTAACATGCACCTATTCTTTTTCCTAGTTGATTAATAGGACCCACAAAGTCAACCACCCACTTATCAAATTCCTACAAATTCACATGTGGTAGCAGCAACATCTCATCTCGTCGCGATGGTTTTCCAATTCTTTGACAAATATCACATCTGGGACAATAATCTCTAGTGTCTGCATGCAAAGTAGGCCACCACAATCCTTCTTGTAATATCTTGTGCACTATTTATTTTCCTGCATAGTGACCTCTTGTAATACCAACATGTTCTTCATTCAAAGGCATTGGTTTCTCAGGTTCCAAAACACAACAATGAAGGATTTCATCTAGTCCCATTTTATACAATTGTCTAGCGATCAGCTAGAAATCTACAGCTTTTACAACAAATTGCTTCTTCTTTGTTGTACTAAATCCTTCTAATGCATATCTTATAGTTAATAGATGTAAAATATATATGCAGTGATCATCAAACATATTGACTGCAAACAATTGTGCGTCAAGAATACTATCATCAAGATTATCGAGATCTTCTCCACTTTCTAACCTCGACAAATGATCCGGTCCTAAATTCAGTCTAGCCGTCTTGACAATAATTTCAAATCCAAACTCTTGGAATAGGAAAATCCATCAAAAAATATCCCCCCTTCCAACATTGGCTTATTAACCAAATACTTTAATTCAGAATGATCTGTATACATCTTGAAATCTCCTCCTAGAAAATAATGTCAAAAATTTTGAAGAGAATATACCATAGCAAGTCCTTTTCTTTCTATCGTGGTATAGTTCTTTTATGTTGTCAACAAAATTATACTAGAAAATGTCATGGGATGATTAATAGAATATTCACTTGGCTGCAAAAGTACAACGCTGAGTGCGACAGATGACGCATCGGCATGTACATGAAATTCATTTTTCTAGTCTAGAAAGACCAATATATGTGTTGTAACCATATTATTTTTAAGAACATATAGACTCTCTTGACATTTATCATTCCATTGAAACTGGATATATGTCTTCAACAATTTCTCCATAGGGGTAGTAACCTATGCATATCCTTTGATGAATTTTCTATAATACCTCATGTGTACCAAAGTAGTTCTCAATTGTTTGACTGTCGATGGTGGTGGTAGATCGACAATAATCACAATCTTGGAAGGGTCCATCAATATTCCATCTTGACAAACCACATAACCAAGCAAGATGCCAAAAAGGGCAAAAAAGATTCACTTCTTTATTTTAACAGAAATATGAAACTTTCTACACAGTTTGAGCATCATTTTGAGACTCTCAATATGTTACTAGCCCAAATACCATTTAGGCATTAAAGTATACTTCAATAAATTTATGGATGAAGTCTTTAAAAGTAGATACGACTATTCTTGAAAAAATAGCAGGAAAATTCTTGATTCCGAAGGGCATTTCCATTTACTGGAAGCATCCCCATTCTGTCACAAAAGTTGTTTTATATTGATCTTCCTTGGCAATCCTTATCTAATGGTAACCAAATAATCCATCAATGAACGAATATGCTTCTTGTTCTCTGTTGGAAAAAACCCACCAACAAAGCCTCGTCGATAGGGGTTCCCACTTTTTCGATGCCCAACTAGCGCGATCTCCCTGAGAACCAACCCAGATAGGTTTGACCCTACCTAGCAACACCCGTAGAGTGGATGAAGTCTCACCCGAGATGTTGAGGGAGAGCTTTCGGAACCAAGTTTCTGGTAGTAAGAAGGGAGGGCAAGGCATCAATGGCTAAACATCATAATCATCAGATACTTCAGAGACAATTAATCAGAATCACATCATTCATCACAGATCTATCAACATAACTAGTATATCACTAACAGGTCACATCATTCACTTATTCATCGTAGTAGTAACATTCATTCATATAACAAATTCAGTAAACATCCATCATTAACATCGCAGCACATAAAGACAGGAAATAAATAAGAGACAAGATCAATTTAAGGCAACATTCGTCATGCAAAAGCTCCAAATCATACAATACTTCTCCACAGTAGGAGATTAATCAAAACCCAAGATTCAAGAGCTGGTCAACACAGGCAGAGCCAAAACTACTCAAGAACAAAATGAAGTGACAAGATCACAATTAGATTGCAAAATCAGATTGATCAATTGATCTTTCACCTCTATGATGCTACTCCAGGATGATATGATGATCTCTAATGATGTGATGATCTCTCTTCTACCCTTGCAATTGCAATTCTAACTCTATATATAGGCTTGTTCCTTTACATCCAAGGTCCACTTCTAACTAACTTCTAACAAACTAATGACCTATATCCACAAAATGTGGTCAATCGGTACAAAATTGCATAATAAATTCCAAAAATGGTTATTCTTCCACCTATCATGCTTATTTGGTCCTATGTGGTGTCATGTGAGCTTGTGAAACCTTTGTGGTACTGCAAAACTCACTTACCCAATACCCCTTCCAATAGTCCCCCAACACAATCTTGTGGCTCGTTGTCGAGCCACGTCAGGTAGACAGGGTGTACTCCGTCATCTTGGTCTTCAATTCCTCGAACTGATGTGAGATCTCTTGAAACTGGAGCTAGAATTGTTCAGCTGTGTCTTGACAATTTAGTAAATCCTTCTTCACTGGGTGTGCCTCCTCGACCTTGCTATCCACTATATTCCTGCCTTCTTGTACCGCCTACAACGTACTGACTGCTTTGACAACCAACAACCCGCCAATGTCCTGGAATTCATCTAGCTAGGTGTTGCACTTGCGCTGATGTTCTTGGGCTCTGGTGGCTTGCTGTTGTAGGTCCTTCAACTTATCAAAGCACATGGTCTGAACCATGAGAGGCATTGTTTTAAGAGAAATCTTCAGCATTGTCAACTGAGCTACAGCTTCCCGCACTTGCTTGGTCAATTGGTCCAGTTTTTCATCCTGGATGACACTTTTTCAGAACTATGTCATTGCTTCAGTGATTGTCTTCGCTTCCTATTCCATAGCTTCAAATTGGGTCATGATCTCTTTGATAGTATTTTTCCACTCAGCAATATGCTTAGGCGACCTATCAGGGTAAACAAGGGAATTCAGCAGATTGTTAGTCAACTAGAGTTGGGCAATAACTTCCCCAAGTCGCTTGTCTTTGAAAACTGCAGTGAGTTCCACCATGCTTTCATAGATATGATGGCAGGACTTGTCAAAATCTTGCTCAACCATGCCACAACTAGCACAGGGATATGCTTTCTCGACAATGAGGCAATCTTGCTCCTTCTTCAACTCGATGATTTCATTGGCGACTTTCCACAACAGCTCTTCATGTGCTTGCTTCAATGTGGAAATATCTCATGCCTTTTATTTCACAAGCTATTATTTGGCCTTTCGTAGCTCATCATCTTCTTCTTGTAGCTTCTTAGTCACATCCTACGACTACATGTACCCATCGCTAAGCTCCTTCTACCTATTAGCCAACTCCTGGTCGACACCCTACTACAGGTGCACTAGAACCTGAGTAGGTAACTTGTTGAGATCAAAAGAAATTCTCGGTAATGGTTGTAGCAATGAGTTCACTTCTATACTTCCTGCGTCGATTACAGTCAGTGTAACTTGAACATTCCTATCCCACAGCTTAGTGCTAATCATCGGGAATTCCTGCATCATAGCCCTCACTAATGTCATTTTTGAAAGAGCAGCATAAATAGAATCTAACTTAGCGCTTACCATGACAAACCCTTCTTGGTTGGACTGACGCATGGCTTGTGTCATGGCATCGAATGAGTCTATGATAGCCTTGATGAGCCGCTGCAATTGTCTCTCCATCATAGAGTGGGAGCTTCTTCCTGCGTCGAATTCCATGCGCCTTTTGGTTCATGCCTCCTCCAAGATGCGTTGTGCTTCTGGATCAGATTCTGTCAATGACTCTCCGTCGGAGTCATGAATAACTTGCCCTGCTTAGACAGGCTCATCAGGGGCATCTCTTGGTGGCCCTGTGGATATCTCCTCCATGCTCATAGTTTCACTCCATTAAGTCATCCAATCTTGAACGACAACATCCAATTCTTCGTCTGCAATTTTGTAGTTCTTCATCTGCAATTTTGTAGGCCATAGGTAGCCATTGCTTGTTGGGGTCCCATCTCGTCTGGATATAAATGGAATGAGGCCCGATAGCAAAGTGAAGGATCCTATGATATTTGGATGCAGAGGCACTAGATAAATGAGGAACCTTGATGGATGCGGCCTTCTCCACTTCCCAATAGACCCAAAAATGGATTACACAGTCCATCTGTCGACTGGGTTCCGTGACCCACCATAAGTTCTGATACCGTGCGCCTTTGCACAACTTCACAATAGTGACTGAAATCGGTTGGTAGTCCTCAGGCTCCATTCATGTGACTAAAGCAATGAGAATCAACAACCAACTGTAGAAAAAAGGTCATTCCCCAGCCTGAGCGACGACAGCATCTTCTAGCAACTGGTTTAACAAAAATAGGGAATAGTTCATTTGTATGCCCTCGACACATTTTTGTGCACACGCAATCACGCTTGAATTGCATTGGAAGGGCCAATTCTTCCTGATGATCTTGCTAGCCAAAATGGGTGCCCCAATACACACTGCTCACTCAATAATACTGTTGATGCGATAAACGCAGCCATTGTGTTGCAATCCAAATCTCTCCTTCAACTACTAGGCAAGATTTTTGTCATTGTCTCGCCCTCTAAAATACTGCATCGGATCTTCTCCAACCTTTGGTAACCCCATAATGTCTGAAATTAAGTCAACTGTGACCAGAATAGGGTCATTCAACCATAGCATCCCATCATGAAAGCACACCAACAGATGTTTGACGCATGTGTGTGCTTCGTTTAATTTCCCAAAATGAGGCATGTTAATGAGCCCCAACAACCCAGACTTGTCCAAGCCCTATTCCCATAGGTGAGGAATCCGTAGGATAGGCACACCGGGCATCATAGGCACCGACTGGTAAAGTTTATCTGCTATGTCCTTCAGCAGCGACAAATCATGGTCTTCATACTTCATCTTGACCTATGTGGGCATGATCTCCATCGAGCAAGTCATCCCTTCTGGTAGCGGAGGAAACTTCGACGGACACTTCTGATTCTTGGTGAGCTTCTTTGGCTTCACCCCAGACCATGGCGGAGCGACATATCCAAGGATATCATTGATAGAGACACCTCTAGGTTCCGCAGACTCTATAGCTCATAATATTGATGGTCCGATCGATACTATTTTCTCCCCTTGCGCCCTAGTAGAAGTGCATGTGTATCTCTTCTGCGGCGGTGTGGAACTAGGCTTCTGGGCCTTCTGCTTCCCTCTAGGGATCGCAGAGGATCTGATTGGCATGCTCATTACTTCCTCTTCAATTGCCATGGGTCAGATGGAGGATTCATGCTCGCTCAAAATCTTGACAGTGTTGGGAGTGCTCAGCATGGCACACTCTGCAATCCTCACAATGCAAATGATTATAGTGCAATTTCACTCCTTGCCTATCACACAAAATTATACTATTGCACTGAGCTCAACACTTCACTCAATTCAAATGAACAATACCTTGTGCCTATATCCTGTGCCTTCTTATAGCCAATTTACCGATCCAATATCATCATTTCCAAATATACCGTGTCCATCATTACCAAATCTGGCATTAACGACCCGAAATCTGTTGGAAATCCCATCTCACTAACGGTCGAATCGGTCATAAATTTGCATTGCTTCATCAAGTGCCACCAGCTAACTGCTTTAACTGTCTATATTTATTGTTGATTTTACCAACTCACAGCCCTGCAGCTGTCACAAGTGGTCTCCCTCACAACACTACTGAATGCAATTCTTGTGTAGCCTCTTCCTCTATGCTCACCTTGTTGTTATCTACCTAGTCTATTTTTTTTCTTACCCTTGTGTAGTGCCTTAAGCATTGCATTGCTCAGGACCTATCCTACAGGTATTCAAGCGGCTGCCATTCACAAGTTTCAGTAACACCGCACCATCTAATTGTTGTAATCGAACTGCACCCCCAGAAGTAATTGAATGAACAAGATATGGGCCTAACCAGTGCATCTATAACTTACCTGGATGCTTCATGAACTTACTATCATATCACTGTACCAAATCTCCCTATGTAAACTGCTTGCTCTTCATGTGGCGATCACGCCACGCCTTCTATCGATCCTTCTCAATGCGCTGGTGGAAGCCGACGATAAAGTGGTCCTCTTCAAGCTGGATCAACTATGTGATGCACTCCTCTAGTGCTTCTGCATTATCCATGTCATTCGTGGCAGCAATATGCAAACTGGGAACAAGGTATTCCATGGGCATGACTACCTCTGTGATATATACCAATTTGAACGGTGTCTATCCCGTCATCCTTTTATAAGTGGTGCGATATTCCCACAATACCGCTGGAATTTTCAAATCCTAGTCATTGCTATTAGCATTGCATATTTTTGTAAGCACGGTTTCCAATATTTTATTGAAGGCCTCGACAATCCCATTCGCATGTTGATGGTATGGTGTTATTTTCTTTTGTTTCACCTACAACTCCTCGATTAGTACTATCACCGTTTGATTGATAAAGTGACTATCTTGGTCACTCATCAATATCCTGGGACATCCAAACTATCTCACAATATTCTCGAATATGAACCTTGCTGCTATCGCAGTAGTGCAATCTGCAACTGGCATGGCCTCCGCACACCTTGTCAAATAGTCAGTTGTTGTAATGATGTACCATGCACCAGTCCTCTTTCCTGGTGGATTAGTTAGACCCACAAAATCCATGGCCCATTTATCAAAAGGTTGTAGGGCTACCTATGGCACAAGCGACATCTCATCCTGCCGTGATGGTTTGTCGACACGCTGAAAGACATCACAGCTCTGTGCATAATCTACCACATCATTATGTAAATTAGGCCACCATATCCCAGCGCGTAGTATCCCTTCCTCCATAGTGGCCTCCCGTGATTCCTGCATGTGATTCTACTATAATAGGTCCTTGCTCATGTGGTAAGACGCATTGTCGCAATATTTCATCTAGTCCAAGTTTGTATAATTTCCTAGCAATCAACTTGGAATCCAAAGCCTTCACTACCAACTGCTTCTTCTGACTGGTCGACAAGTCCTCTAGGAAACCCCAGTGGCCAAGAATTGAATGATTGGAGCATAATGGTCATCTGCGATCTCTACCCAGAATAGTTGCGCATCAGGAAATCCATCATCAATATTGGTAGGCTCTTCTCCTGTCTCAATGCGATACAAATTATCAGGGCCATCATTCAACTGCCCTAGATTCACAATTATCTCAAAGACAAATTCTTGAAAAAGTAGCAGCCATCGACAGATCTTCCCCCCAACGCAGGATTATTGACTAGATATTGCAAAGCAGAGTGGTCCATGAACATTTTGAAGTGACTTCCCAACAGATAGTGCCTAAATTTTTGCAATGTGTAAACCATGTCCAAGCCCTATCTCTCAGTGGTTGTGTAATTTATTTCAGCAAAAGACAACTTCCTACTTGCAAATGGGATCGGATGATCCAGGTCACCCTGGCCTGGTTGCGCAAGTACTACCCCCAATGCAACAAAAGAGGCATCGACATGGGCATGGAACTCCTTGTTCCAATTAGGGAATACAAGTATAGACGTCAACTCCATATTATCCTTCAGTGTTTCAAAGCTTCCTTGACATTCTTGATTCCACTCAAATGCAACATCCTTCTTTAATATCTTCTCCATAGGGGCAGTAATCACAGCGTATCCTTTGATGAACTTGCGATAGTACCCCATGTGTCCCTGTGTTGCATGAAGCATTAGAGGAATTTTCAACTCAAAATGGGCCTTTTAACTTTAAATCAAATTCCATGTCATCATGTTTTAGCCAATGAAATTCCTTTAAATTTGAAATACCGTATAGGTATTAAACATTTTTTTAATATAAATTTGGGGATAGCTATCTTTAAAAAAACTAATTTTTTGTTTTTATTTTCGAAATATCTCCCTGTGTTTTTACTCAAATTTTGATCGAGAGAGCTTATTGGATGTGAAATTAAATTTTGCATCTAACGAGTACCCACTTGGCATACTTTTGACAGACCCCACTACCCCAAAAATAAGAAATACCAGAAAAAATGTGATGATGATGTCGTCATCACGTCTTTTCAAGTATTTCTTGTTTTTGGGGTAGCGGGGTCCATCAAAAGTATGCCGAGTGGGTACTTTTTGGATGTGAAATTTAATTCCGCATCCAACGATCTCTTCCGATCAAAATTTGAGCAAAAACACGAGGAGATATGTCGAAAATACAAACAAAAAGGTAGTTTTTTGCTTTTATTCCTCCAAAATTAATAAATATTATTTTATTATTTTAACTATTATTTTATTAATTTTTTTTAGGAGGCCCATTTTGAGTTGAANCATCTTCACATTTTTTAGTGGAAATAGACTAAGGATAAGCACGATCTTCACAGGGTCAACCAAAATCCCCTTGCTTGCACACGATGTGCCTTGACAGTATCCCAAATGGCGCACAAAAAATGCACTTTTTTGAATTCAGTGCAATTTTATGCTGTCTACATATTTCCAGCATCAATCGCAGGTTTGCTAAATGATCCTTAACTAGACCATAAACTATCCAATCATCCATGTATACCTATAGGAACTTCTTAATGAAATCTTTGAACGCAGCGACAACCACTCAAGAAAATATCGTTGGTGCATTCTTCAATCCAAGGGGCATGACTGTATATTGAAAAAAAACCCATTTAGTGACAAATGTGGTCTTATGTCGATATTCCTTTGCGATTCGGATCTAGTGATACCCCGAAAATCCATCCATGAAGGAGTACATCTCCTCACCACCTACCCCTTCAAGGACTTCATCTATAAAGGGAGTTGGAAAAGGATCATGCAAGTAGGCATTCTTCATCTTTCTCAGGTCGACACAAATGCAAACTTCTCTAGTCTTTTTGTCTTGAACCGCCATAGGTTTTATCCATTCTGACTCTTCAATGGGCTCAATGATTTCAGCGTCCAACATCCGGTCAAGTTTGGCCTTGACACGTTCTTTGTATCATGGGTTCAGTCAATATAGCCTCTGTCGCACGGGTTTCACATCCGGTTTCAATGGTATTTTCATCTTCCCTAGATCCCCTAATATCCCTTTCATTTCTAAGAACTATGTTGGAAAGAGATCCTGGAACTCATTCAGCAGATCTATGATATATGCCATTGTCTCATCGTCCCAATAGTCCCCAATATTAGCAAACTTTGATTTTTATTTGGTTGAATCATGGGGTCAGTTGGTATGTCTGGTGCTGCAACATCACGACTTCCTTCTTATTCTGGAAAATTGACATTCTACATGTCATCATCATCTTCAGGTTTAGCAGATAGATTGTAGCACATCATCATGGATTGCATATGATCCTGCGCACATGAATCTACAGGGTATGCAACTGGTACAACCTTCAATACTACATTGCAAATGATTTGGAGTGCATTGTGGACCTTAGGGTTAGCATCCTGAAAAACTAAATGTCTTCTCAAAGAAAATTGATAGCTCCTCCCAGTTCGTTATGGTTCTACGTATTTCTGCCACTTCATACCAGGATCTACACATCTCGTCCAAAGTATGAACAAAAGCATGGAGCCACTTGTTATAGCGGATTTCACCACACTAGGTGAATCACACTTTGTATGGCCTTCCCCTGTCCCGCTGCAGACTCTTTAGACCCAATGGACCACATTTTATCCTTTGATGTATCATTGATCATCCCCAAAACTATATAAACAATGATATACGCGGCTTTTTCCCCGATAACCGCGTACATACGCGGGTTTGACCCCTATAGTCGTGTACATCGGGATGTGTGCATAATCCAAATCCTTTTGGAGTGTTCCTTGACTTGGATCTGACTCATATGACTCTTGGCCTTCCATATACCTTGAGATCGCTCGGATTCGACCTTTCATTATCCCTTGTGAAGCTATATAAGGAACCATTGGTACATTGAAGAGAGGGGAAAGATAAGAGAACTTTGAGAGTAACAAAACTATAGTCCATTGTTGCCAGGATTTATGCTTGAGTCTGCATCCCTTTGTCCCTTGGAGCACTGTTGTGTTCTTCCCAAGCTTGCCTTTCACTAGTAAGCTTGCTATCGAAGTGATGGAATATTGAGGTGGTGGAGGCCCAAGTGGGGGATTCAGTTTCTCCGATTCGCAGACGTGCCGTCAGAGGTTGTCACTTGTAATCTCTGATTCTTATTAATAGAAAGATCTTTTCCTGTCCAGTAATGTGTATTTGAATGAATATTGTATCCATTGGAATGTATCAAATGCTTTTACATTATTGATGATATATGCTAGAATAGATCTAACACCATGAAATATAGTATGCTTGTATTGTTTACTTGTTGTTGAGGCAGGATTATATCAATTCAAGCTCAATGGATTATTTCTATTGCATATTGGGAAAGATGGTGTTCTGGAGTCTAGCTGTCTGTTGTGGTACCCCAAGCCATAGGAATTTCTCTCTGTAACACCACTCATCCTTGGGCTTCGATGCCCATAAGGCCTTGCATTCCATCACATGACTGGTGGGGTCATTCTTCCTATCATATGTCCTAGTTTGATAAATATCTGAATCCCTGAAGCGCACCATCATCAATCATCAACACTGTGCCCATTCATGGATTGGCTTCTTATGAATCGCCCACAAGTGTGTTGGGGTGGCCTTCAATGCTTCCTCCAGCGCCAACAACCTCTGTGGTTCAAACACTTTTTCTTCAAATTATTTGAGGAATCTGTCCAACTCTGGCAGCCCCTCATAGATCAGCAACTCGACAATATCAGTTGTAATGCAACGTAGGGATTGCGTGATCAGTCCACACTTTCTAAAATACACCTCATGTAGCCAATTTTTCCAATTTTTTAAAGTATCATCAGAATCATAGGACACATAGCTAGCTCTACACCATCTAAGTTCACCATTGATGGTAGGGTGGATATAGTCTTCAGAGATATTGTAGGCATGATCCCAGCCTCTACCAACTTCATCCTTGACAGGTTCAATATACCAGTGTCCTTCATGAGGGTCCATGGGTGTAATGACCCTGATATCTTGGTTTTCGAATGTCATAACCCATTTCTTGAAATTGATAACTGCCATGCTATCATTGGCCCGTCCAATCCCCAATAGCACAGGATAAGAGCCTCCACCATCAAATACTTCAATAACATCAAAATCATCATATGTCTGCATACCTTCGACATCGACAACCCGGTTTAAGACACGGCCAATAAGCTGAACTTTGGATTGATTTGCTAGTCATTGTTGCACAGGGGACCATCCCAATGTTGGCTTTCCCATCAGCGACCAAGTCTACTTGGTTAAAATATTTAAATCCGACCTAATATCTAGAATAACTGAATCAACTTCATAGTCCCCGATCTAGATGTTCATTCTCATCTATTTTCCTATCTTCCTCTTCTGGAGGGAATTCACTGTGGAATCCTTCAGCATCTGATTCCAGTGGTATAACAACTTCTCAATCTCAACAAGAGCCTAGGGATATCTAGCTAGTGACAGACATCTCTCAAAAAACTATTGCAAGGTACCATGCTATCGCGATGGTCTTGCCTGTACAGAAGGATCAAAAGCAGATGGAATTTCAAGAACAGTGACTTACCCGGAATTCTCCCAATTGCGTGCTTGGCCTAAAAGAAGGTATCTTTCTCTATCGCAATATCAAATGCTTCCTTTTTCTTCCCAGCAAACCGCACTTTTTGACGGGGTCCATCTTCTTTGTTTGTCGCACCTGCACGAGTGATGACAACAACGTCAACAGCCTGGGTTCTAGGTTCCATAAGAATCGTCGCAACCATTGGTCCTTGATTCTGGTTATAAGCTTGTTTCAGGGACTAGTTTTGACTCGGCAGTGAGTTCATAGGCTGATTTTGAGTCTGTAACAGGATCTGAGTCTGATTCTACAACGATTGTTGGTTCTGTACTTGGTTTTTGTTTTGGAATTGGTTCTACAACTGAGGGATGTTTCCGGCATGCCACTTCACAATCAACTGAGAGCAATTTTCAACATTATGCTCGCGCAGTATGTACACTACGCATGAGGAAACTCCCTTCGGTAGTGCATAAATACTCCACATGTGTAACACTGGATTAACTCTCGACCTTGTCCACCCCCTCGTCCAAATCCTCCTCCTTGTCCCCTAAATCCTCCTCGAAATCCTCCTTGCCATGGGTATTGTGGTTGAGTGGCTTGCTAATGTTGTGGTTGGGCTAGCTGTTGCGGGGGATTCGGTTGCTACTAAAAATAGTGCGCTGCTTTAGCATACTGCGATTGAGGTTGAGTGATCAACAATTGATTGTACTCCGATCGCGGTGCAAACTATGGTTTGGATACAAACTGCGATTGCAGGGCGAACTATTGTTGGGCTACAAACTACGATTGCGGTGTGAACTGTGGCTACGACTACAACGAAATAAACTATATTCGTGGAGGTGTTGTATACTGTACTTGGGATTTTAGTTGCACCATCTGCGGCTGAGGCTCTAACTACTGGATCGAATGGAGATCCTCGCCCATCACAAAGTATGAATCATATGTTTTCTCTTGAAACAAGTCATAAGCTTAGTAGTATTTATCCTTGTGCCCTACTGAGAAATGAAACGATCAATACAAACTTTTTGCCTTCATAACCATCTTCTGCATGTAGCTATATTTTTCATGTCAATTCCCATATACCTGAAATATGCGACACCATGGCACACCAGCACAACTCAAGGGGCTTGGTGCTCCTGAGAGAAAATAGTTTTGGAAAGTCGGACAAGTGTCCTTGGTGTGTCCATCCACATGACATCATGTGCATCAGAGTTCATCATGTTCTTCTTTTTCCTTCTTGATATCTTGCAGTTGGAGTGTCAAATTTGCTAGCTTCTCATGAATCTGGTTCATGCCAACTACAATATCCCCAATAGGCAAAGCTTCTAACTTCATCATGATCTCCAAAGCCTCGCTTTGTGTCACAATATTTTGCTGCATTAATGGTTGTCTGATGTGTGAGACCAGTGCAGTGATGAACCACTCTTTATGCTAAACATCACTCATTTTGAAGTTGAATCGATACATCAACTTCTTAAAGAATTGATCAAAATCCCAAACAGTTTCATTCAGAAACTGCTTGATCTCCTTGAGTTCTGTAATATACTCAACCACAGATTTGGGTTTCTTAAATTCCTCAAATATCCCTTCCCGGATCTCATTCATCATTTTTTCCACGACCCCCTGAGGAACTTGCATGAATCTCATGTACCATTCAAGCGCATGACCCCTAAGGGTGGTCGCAAATTGGATTTGCTTGATATCATCATCCACCCTCTATCTGGAAGTGCAGACTGCTTCACACAAGAACCAGTACTACTCTGGGTCATTAGTCCCGTTTCCATGGAATATTGGTAGCTTCATCTCGTCGCTTGCCATTCTAGGCCTTCTTCCTCCAAATGGTGCTCTACTACTAGACTGCTACTGGCACATCAAAAAAATCAACGTAGAATGTTCTTTTCTACTTGTTGGTGGAGTAGTGTGCGGAGTTTTGGACATGTTACTGCTAGGGTTCAAGCTTACTTCTACCCTGGGTGTATCCTGGGTCTAGTCGTCCTCATCTTCACTATAGGGTCACTTCATCTCATGTGTTTTTTATGCATGTCCTTGCGTCTTGATCATAGTAGGACCTTCCCCTATCCTCTGCCTCTTCTCTTATTGAAACCTTGCTCCTCCCCTCATACAACCACTATTTTCCTTGGCGACCCTCACAGTCTCATCATAAATCATACCCATCTACCCCTTATATTTCTATTTACCTCTCCCCTTTCTTCGTAGTGTCCATGTCCTCCACACACCAGAGTTCCACTACTTGAGGTGCATTTTTAGAATACCCTTCTTGCAGACAATAATCTTAATAGATAATTGTAGAGATAGCAAGAACCTACCTCATGGTTCGTTGAAGAACTCTCTTTCTACTTTGTTGTATGCCTTATTGGTATCGACTGCAAACTCAGTGATGCATCCTTCTAGAATACTATCCAACTATACTTTGATAGCTCGCCATGCTTTGTTGTCAGTTTCTTGCAATTCCTGGATCAGTTCATGGGTCTACGATGTCAGCTCCCCTCCATGATGGTTGTTCTTCTTGTAAGTGAACCGCACTAACCACTCATACAGCATGATTGGAAATTCATAGAAGAACCATTTGTAGGAACCATCGTAGATATATCTGGCCAGCCACTCGGTTGTCGGCAACTTCGGATTCCGATTCTCTATTTTAGCAAACTCTTGTAGGTTTAGGTCGAACTAATCTTTGATCTCCAGTTTAGTTGGATGCCACAACATATCCTCCCTTCAGTTGCAACGAGGTCCTAGCAACGGAACCATTTGTTGGCGAAAACCCACCAACAAAGCCTCATCGACAGGATTTCTCACTCTGTTGATGCCCAACCAGCGTGATCTCCCTGAGCATAGGCCCAAACGGGTTTGACCCTGCTCGACAACACCCATAGAGTGGATGAAGTCTCACCCAAGATGTCGAGGGAGAGCTGTCAGAACCAAGTTCTAGAAGTAAGAAGGGAGGGCAGGGCATCAGCAACTAAACAACATAATCATCAGATACTTCAGAGATAGTTAATCAGAATCGTAGCATTCATCACAGATCTATCAGCATAACTAGTAGATCGCTAACAGGTTGCATCATTCACTTATTCATCGCATCAGTAACATTCATTCATAGAACAGATTCAGTAAACATCCATCACTGACATCGCAACACATAAAGATAGGAATCAAATAAGAGACAAGATCAATTTATGGCAACATCCATCATGCAACAGATCCAAATCATACAGTACTTCTCCACAGCAGGATAATGATCACAACCCAAGATTCAAGAGCTCGTCGACACAGGCAGAGCCAAAACTACTCAATAACAAAATGAAGGGACAATATCACAATTAGATCACAAAACTGGATTGATTGATTGATATTTCACCTCTATGATGCTACTCCATGATGATATGATGATTTCTGATGATGTGATGATCTCTCTTCTATCCTTACAATTGCAATTCTAACTCTATATATAGGCTTACGCCTTTACATCTAAGGTCCACTTCTAACTAACTTCTAAAAAACTAGTGACCTATATCCACAAAATGTGGTCAATCGGTACAAAATTGCATAATAAATTCCAAAAATGGTTATTCTTTCTCCTATCGCACTGATTTGGTCCTGCGCGGTGTCATGTGATCTTGTGCAGCCTCCACAGTGCTGTGCAACTCACTGACCCAATACCCCTGCCAACATTCTCCAGCGCTCTCCAACACTTCATCTGTAAACGGGGTTGGAAATGGGTCGTGCAAGAAGGCATCATTTAGATTTCTCAGGTAGATCGACACAGATACAAAATTCACTAGTTTTATTTTCATGCACCACCATAGGACTAATCGATTCATATTCCTCAATAGGTTCTATATTGCCTGCATCTAGCATTTTGTCCATCTCTATCTTGATTTTTTATTTGTATCACAGATTGAGCCTATATGGTCATTGTTTGATAGGTTTTGCATTGGCCTTCAAGGGACTCTTCATTTCTCCAAGATATCCAACAATTCCCTTCATTTATGAAAATTTGATCGGTAACAAATCTTGGAATTCATGCAATAAGTCTATAATCTTCCCTATTGTCTCATCATCCCAATAATCCCTGATATTGGAAAAATTTTGATTCTCTTGAGAACCAATGTTTATTTTCTTTATTTTGATAGGATTCAGAAACTTGTGACTTGATACACCTGATCCTTCCACTACATGAGTACCCTCATAATCATGAATATTTATGTCGCGTGGATTATCATCGGATTCTCTTGAGAACCAATGTTTATTTTCTTTATTTTAATAGGATTTAGAAACTTGTGACTTGATACACCTTATCCTTCCACTACATGAGTACCCTCAGAATCATGAATATTTATGTTGCGTGGATTATCATCGTCAAGTTCACCTGCTATACTATAGCACTCCATTCAATGTTGAACTGTCATGCTAATATGATGGAAATTTATCATTGACATAGGAATATCTTCAAAGATCTTAGTTCTAATTACTTGCAAAGCAACATCAATTGGTGGATTATCATCAGCAAATTCAAATGTATGTGTAAACCTGGCAGCTAGCTCTTCCCACTCAACTGTTCCTCATCACAACTCAAGTGACCTATACCGATTTATCGGTATCATATCCAAATTTTTTATGAACTGATGAACCCATTTATGACATGGATATGCCTCCCATGTCACTTGACAATTCTCAATATGCTCGACAGGATTAGTCAATCTCATATATTTCTGGCTAGTATAGAGCACCTTTTATCCAAATAATACTTATAGTAATATTCAGCATTGAGAAAATTATGAAATAGAATGCTTATGTGTAACCCACCATCTTATGGGTGTAGCCTTTGTAATGTCCCTTTTTTGGAATTTTAGAGGAAATTACAAATTGGGCAAAATTTGAGCTTAATTAGTCATGACTCTAGAGGGTTCCAAATTTCACCAAATGGTCCCAAATTTGAAAGGAGATGGTATGGTAAGTATTAAAATATCCCAAGGTGTTTTATAGATAATTTTTTTCATAATTTATACCTCTTCAAACTTTTTTGGGGATAATGAGAAAAAAGACCAAAATTACTAGGAAATTGTGTTCAAAACCCCCCAAGGGTGATGGCCAAACTAGCTCTCCAAATCAAGTAAGACCCTCCCAAATTTAAGAACAGAGTATGGGAATTATTATCAGACATAAATTACTATCCTTAATCATTTTTATTAATTTATGAAAATTTATTATGTTATGTAACATTTGTAGGATAACTTTCATAGAAATTTCCTAAGGGAAATTTGCATTACTAGCTAGACTTCGACATAGGAAAGGTAGAATATATGGTTCTGAGAGTAATATGAAACATGATGTTAATATATGGAATAAAAATTTATTCCCCAACAACATAAAACTCAAAGGAAAAAACTCCCACAAATATTATACAATGCTCCTCCAAGATTGAAGCCAAAGTCATGGAAACTAGTGATTCAATGGCATGGGAATGCAAGCTTTTCACACATGTGTTTCTTGGATTTAGACCCATAGAGGTTATGTAAATTAAATTAAGGAGTAATAAATCATATATTACTGTCACAACATCCTAAAACGCATATAATATCTCTCATATAAATCCGGTATAAAAATACTTCAAGATTGAAGAAAAAATCAATGAAGACCAGTGATACAAGGGCATGAGTATGCAATATTTTCATACATGTATTTCTGATATTTAAAATTACAGAGAATGTATACATAATATTACAGATACATACATCATATATTTCTTCCCCATCATCATAAAACTCATATAAATGTCCTCATACAAATCTGATATAAAAGCTACTTCAGTATTGAAGCCAAATCCATGAAAACTAGTTATTCACGAGCATGGGGAATGCGAGCCTTTAATACATATATTTATTATATTTCGACTTACAAATAATATTTATATGATATTACCGAGCCATGAATCATGTATCAAATCTTGGGCATCAACTATCCTCAGCAAGGCACAAGAATCGCTCCAACAAGTGCACCATCAAATGAGAGTGTGGGGAAATGGAGAAGAAGGAATGAGAGAATGGGGAGATAGATGATAATTAGAATCTGTTGGCATTCAAACTGAAAATAAAACTCCTTCATTAATCTCCCATGAGATATCTAAATTTCCTCTCCATCAACCAACTTGTAAAGGAATTCAACTCCCTCGAAATTGGTTCACAATCAAGGAGAGTGAACACTCACCATGCAATGGACAAGCAAAAGCTCTCCAAAATTACAAAGGCCAATAAAAAATGATCAAAAACTATTCTCCTTACTCGTGGAATCCTTTTATTAACTTCATGATGCCTCCTCAGGTATAATTTTCCTCCATGAGCTTCCTCCAACTCATCTTAGTGGTTTAGTAACTCTCGTGACACTTGTCTTCCTCTTCATGCTCCAATTATTTCCCCAATTCAAATGGATTCCTCTAAATCCCAAATTAGACCTCTTGGTAGCTATTTTTAGCCCTGGCATGTCATATTTTTCATATTTCAGAAATCAAGTCTGAATTTGTCATACTTGTCATAGAATTTTCCATCATTTGTTGTCATAGAGTGCATAGAATCGCCTTCCATGTGGCACGCCTTGTATTATAGTCTCTTCCTCTTCCATGGGAGTTACCCTCCTTTACCAATTCGACTTCCTTGGCTCATTATATGATATTTGACACAGCATTACCCTCCAATAATGTTACATTACCCATCTGTTTGAATTTGTATGAATATCATGCCAAGTGTGCAGGGAATCTATTCACCCAAAGTCTTCACAAGCTTCCAAGTGTCTTCAAGAACCCATGCCACCTTATTTTCTTAGAATTTATCATTTATGTGACCCATTTAAATTTTAATATGGTAAAATAAAGTCATTTTGGGTCCTGAATCCCCTTATCACAAAATTTATGTCTCCATCTCAACCTAGGGAACCGGTAGGTTGATGAAACATAATTTCCTAATAGTATTATTTGGAATTTATTTAATTGGGTACATGACAATCTTCCCCACTCAATATTTCTTGTCCTCAATAAATTCCAAGTTTTTATGCTGCAAAATTTTATCATCTTCCCAAGTGGCATCCTCATTTGGTACTCCTTCCTTTGCACCAAGTGTTATCTTATGATTCTACTCATTAATTTTCTTTACCTGCAATTTGAGTAGTGGCACTCATGTACTGCAATTTTGTGTTCCCAAAACTAAAGATATTTTAACTGTGCATATTGATATGTCCTGTAAAATCACCACTAACACCAAAAGGATTAATCAAATCCATAAAAAAACAAATTTGCACAAATAATCTTTACCTCCATATTTTGGAAACATTTTTTGAACTTTCACCCCTTTTTTCTTCTGTATAATTATTTGAAGTTGGTACGGAGTTACCAAACTTTGAGTTTCTTAAGCTTCCAAGAAAATTTCAAAGAGGAATTGTTGGGTGTTATAATGTCTAGATTAATTCACCTAAAATTTAATTATCGACCGGGGTTGGTAGGCTTAGAGTTTATACAAAATATATGCGAAGGTAGAGGGTGTCGTGTAAATATTTTAACAAACAAAAGATCGAAATATCTTTCAAAATGAAAAATTGAGTCAAACTCCTAAGGATACAATTATTAAGGTAATTAAACTTAGACAAAATAATAAACTAAACAATTTATAATTTATTTTATAACTTTAAACTAAAAAAGATACAATCAACAACTAACTATTCAAATGGGAAATTAGGGTGCAAGGAAGACTTAACTTATAAGCAAGTAGAAAACTTAATAAGAGAAGAAAGTAGAAAACTTAATAAACAAAACTTAATAAAAGAAGCAAGTAGAAAACTTAATAAAAGAAATATCTTCAAGTTCTGTCCTACAAGTTCTTTCAACAATAACACAATGTAAAAGGAACAACCCAAAAAACATACTAAGGATAACACATCTAACACTAAATTTCACATGCAAATGGATAAATCAATCCAAAAGGCATGAACACAAAACAATACAACAGTAAAACAAAATCAGAAACAAACTTAAGAAACAAAACATAAAAATAATTCAAACCATTTTCGAGGTAAAAGGAGGTAAGCAAAAGTTATAATAAATAAATTAAAACAATTAAACTTTAACTTCAATGTTAAACAAAGATATCATCTAACTATTACAGTCAAAGAATAATTCAAACATTAAACAAACACAACTAAAAACAATCTCAAAACACATTAAAAACACTAAAAATGAAATGGTAGGCTGAATGACAAACTGAACTATGGGTCTAAAAGGGGTGGCTGAATAAGAGACTGAACAGGTTGTCCAAATGAAAGTCTGCATAGTTAAACTAATAAAAACTAACCTAACTGAGCTTATCTTTAGCTGAATTCATGCAGATGTAAATCTAATGCATAAAGGCAATAAGTAAACCTAGTTATTAAGAAAATTTAACAGTGAAATAGACTTCAACAAATTCATGAAAAGAAATCATTGCATATTAATAAACTGAAATTCAAATTACATAATTAATAACTTATGATAGAACAAAAATAAATAGAATTGAATTTACTTAATTTGATAAAAAGAAATCTATTCTATCTAACTTTCAAATAAACTGAACAATAAACTAGAAATGAAATGACTGAAAACAAAGCTGAAAGAAAATTGTGTGTGCAGTTAACTAACTAATTCAAAAATAAAATTGCATTACATGAAAATAAAATAATAAAACAAACTATAAATTAAACTAGCAACTGTGGAAATTGAACCCAGGTGTTAGAACAATTACACTCACAAAAATTGCCAATTACACATGCAAATTATACACAAAGGAGACTGAATATGGAGCAGAACACTAATATGTATTGAATAAGTGTACAATAGCCAACCCTGTGAATTCATAGGCTGCCACGATAAATAATTACATGAGATATTCGAATGCATAAGGATGCCATTCGAATTTGGTCAAAAGCAGGCTTACTAAATCTAAGCAAATCCCCCATAGGTGCATAAAGCAGTTTCCAAATCTGTCTAGGATCTCACGAATTGGAAAAATAAATTAAGGAAGATAATCGATAATGGAAGGAAAACTCATACATGCTTTTCTTAGGAGAAAAGGGTGAGGATGATGAGGACAAAAAACAAGTTAACTTCACCTAGTCAAACTTTCCCAATTGCCTTAAAACTTAGAAAAAGCAGGCAATAAAGCAGACATGCGCTAGGAGGGCCAGGAATAAAGCAAATTTGATTCCAAGTGGTTTCCCAAGTGCTCCATGACTCAAATTTATCAATTTTGACCACTTCGGATGTGTGGAGGACAACTTGCATAAGGTGGAATATGGAAACTAGGCAAATAAGACAAATATTGGATTAATTAATGTCTAAGGTAGCTAACTATGGGTTGATTATTCTAAAATCCCCCCTTAAGCCTGAATTATGAGTAAAATATCAGAAAATTATAGGGCCTAGCAACAAGACTTAGTCACCCTTTACATACTGCATGTCCATTTAACCAAGGAAAGAGGCAAAAACCCAGTGCGAAAAATCCTCCCTTAAACATGGACAGTAAAACAAAATTTGTAAATATTGTCATCACTCATGCTTCATAGCATGATCAGAAATCCCCAGTAGTGATTTGAGATTGCTGAATGTCTTCTCACAAAAATTTTTGGTGAAGATATCTGCTACTTGTTCTGAAGATGAACAGAAGAGTAGGTGAATGGCCATCATGCACAAGCTATCTGATGTAGTGCATATGGATCTCAATGTGTTTGGTTCTATGTCTCTTAAATGGATCATTGTAGATTCAAATGGTACTTTTATTATCACAATATATAGTAGTTTAGTATTCTGACTCAAAGCCACACTCACCAAGTAACCCCTACAGCCATAAACATTGAGTTGTTGCATTTACAACTCCTCTGTACTCTGCTTCTGTAGATGAGAGTGCAATGGCACTCTGTTTCTTGCTTGACCAACTGATTGGTCCTTCAGAAAGCATGAAAACATATCCTGATGTTGACTTTATATCTGTGTTGTCACCTTCCCAATCACTATCAGTAAACCCAATCAAATCAAGATCAGATTTAGCTTTGTAGAAGATCCCATGAGTCCTTGTTCCCTGAACAAAGTTAAGGATCCTTTTGGCTGCTCTCCAATGGGTCTCATGAGGCTGATCCATGTATCTTGAAGCCACACTTACTGCATAATAAATATCAGGTCGATTATGTGTAAGATACAGCAAACATCCAATCAATTGCCTATACATTGTATTCTTTACCATAGGTGAAGAATCAGTTTCTTCAAGCTTAACTCCTGAAAAGAAAGGACTCTTGCTTGGCTTGCAATCCTTCATGTTGAATTTGTTTACAAAATCCAAGGCATACTTGGACTGATTTACTTTGATTCCTTGTTTGGTTTGAGTAATCTCGAGCCCCAAGAATTGGCTCAATAAGCCCAAATCAGTCATTGAAAATGCATGGTTCATTGCATCCTTCAAGGAGGCAATTTCATCCTTTGAGCTTCCTGTAATGAGAAGGTCATAAACATACAAAATAATAATCATTAATGAACCATGAATCATATTTAAATATAAATTTGGATCTGACTTGCATTGAAGAAATTCAGTGATAGCAAAAAGCTATCAATCTTGGCATACCAAGCCCTGGGGGCTTGCTTAAGCCCATACAATGACTTCTTTAGCCTGCACACAAGAGATGGATTAGTAGAAAATACTTGATGCTGTTGCATTTAAATCTCTTCAGTGAGATCTCCATTTAGGAAAGCACACTTCACATCCATGTGATGTACCTCCCACTGCTTCAAAGTTGCAATGGCTAAGGCTAGCCTGATGGAGTCCATCTTTGCCACTGGTGCAAAGGTATCATTGTAGTATATTCCATGTACCTGTGAGTATCCCTTGGCTACCAATATGGCCTTGTATTTAAAAGGTGAACCATTAGCAGCAAATTTGGTTTTGTAAACCCACTTACACTGAACTAGCTTCCTCCCTGGGGGAAGATCAACCAGCTCCCAAGTGTTGCTCTTCTGGAGTGAGCTGAACTCTTCTTTCATGGATTTTTGACATCTTGGATCATGTGATACATATTCATATGTATCTAGGTCTGATTCAACCATCAAATAGCATTTATCTACAAACATAGGATCTTTCATGCACAGAGCACTCTCAAACTGAGATCTAGTCCTCTTAGGATCATTAAGATTTCCAGCTAGTTCTCCAGTTGCATGAATGGTCTTTGCCTCCCATTTTGGTCTTCTAGGACTATTAGGATCTGAAATTAAATCATCATTATTATACATATCAGAATCAGAAACTTCAACTATCTCTTCACTTACATTTAATGGTTCTGGTGGTGAAGAGGATTCTCCAACTTCCACTGTTGCTAAAGGCTCTTCTTGGAACTGAACACTCCTTTCAATGAAGGATTTGTTTGTGCTCAAATTGATCAGCTTGTACCATTTTTAATCTTCAAAGAACCAAACAAATAGACACTCTTGGCTTTGGGGCTGCAAATCCTTTCTCTTTTCTGTTGGAATTCTAGCCCAAGCCCTTGAGCCAAAAATCCTGAAATGGGTCACATCTGGCTTGTGCCCACTCCATGATTCGAAAGGATTCATACCATCAAGCTGTTTATGAGGTTCCCTATTCTAGATATAGGTTGCACAGTTTATAGCTTCGGCCCAAAACTTTGGTGGCAAAGTCTTAGCCTCCATCATGCATGTTGCCATCTCTTTCAGTGATCTGTTCTTCCTCTCAGCAACACCATTTTGCTGTGGTGTGTAAGGGATAGAATGCTGCATCTGAATATCTACATCTAAACAATATTGAATGAAATTAGACTTGACATTCTCACCACCATTGTTAGATCTGAGGACCTTGAGTTTCCTCCCAGACTGGTTTTCAACCAAATCCTTAAAGACTTTGAAGAGGCCATAAACTTCATACTTGTGTTTCAGGAAGTAAACCCAGCAATACCTGGAAAAGTCATCTATGAATGTCAATGCATATTTGTCCTGATGCATTGACATATGAGTAAATGGGCCAGAAACATCACTGTGGATCAACTCAAGAGGTGCAGAGGTTCTCTCATGACTAGCTTTCTCAAATTTATGCTCTGGGTGTTTTCCTAAGATGCAACCTTGATAGACTCCTTTGGAAAACTTAATCTTTGGTAACCCTATGACCATTTATTTTTCACTAAGATCAAAAAGATACTTTTAATTGAGGTGGCCAAATATTTCATGCCAAATCTTACTTTCCTCATTAGCATGAATCAGAAGAGCAAAGGGGTTTGAGTAGGGTAGGAAGTGTGAGAACATGTATACCTTCGAAGTGTGATTTGCAACTCCTTTTGCAATGACTTTACCAATTGAGATCTCTATGATCTCAACTTCATCAAGGGAGAATATGACCTTATTTGGAGACCCTGTGTGGGTCATCTGATACATTGATAAGAGGTTAGAGGCAAGACCTAGAACATACAATACATTGCTGAACTTACCATGGTCAAGATCAATCCTACCTTTGCCCAAACTTTTAGTGAGAGAGTCATCTCCCAGTACAATTGGTGGACCTTTCGACATGTCAAGTGAGGTGAATGCCTCCTTAGTCGAAACCATATGTCTTGAAGCTCCAGAATCAATGATGAAACTAGGTGAGCTTGATGTGCTAGCAACCAATGCATGAACTCTCTCTATGTCTTCTGAATTTGATCCTCCTTCCCTCTTCTTTGAGCTGTATGGAAGGGAGATTCCATTCTTCTCCAGGAGTTGGTTCAGCATGTCAATTTTCTTCTTCATGCAAGATATTTCAGGATGATTGCCCTTACTGCAGTATGCACACTTGCTCATTTCTCCTTTGTTCTTCTTCTTCTGGGGGTTCTTCTTGGAACCTTGGGGCTCCTATGGAGACTTGTTCTTGTCTCTCTTTTGCTCAGGTGGATTCTTAGCTTTCTTCTTTCCTTTTGAATCCACCCTTTATTCTCCAGCAACCAAAGCTTGGTATTTGGAAGGTTTTATGGTGCCCATCATCACCAATTTATCTTGTTCTTGTGTGAGAGATTCCATGAAATCTGCAAGGCTAGGCATTTTACAGGATCGAGCTGTCAACTTTGTAGCATAGAAGGTCAAGAAAAACACTAAATAGTTAGTTCCAAGCTTTGAGAGTATGGCCAAAACTAGTTTCTCATCCTTCTTTTCGATCCCACACTGTTTTAGTTGCAAAACAAGGGCTTTGAACTTGGAAAAATAGATTTGCAGGGATTCAAAGCTATTGGGACTCAGGGAGATCAATTCATTTTCAATTTGATGTCCCCTCATCTCATTTTTCTTACCAAAAATCTCAACAAGCTTCTCCCATACTTCATTTGGTGATGTTAATCCATCAAGATGGAAAAGGAGGTCTCTGGATATGCTAAGACATAGGAGACCATAGGCCTCATCCCTCCTGTTGTGCCATTTACTTTTCTCTGCAGCTGCATTGGGATCTGATTCTATTGCCATAGTCACTCTATAGAGGCCTTTTTCTCTCAGCAGTATCTCCATATCTGCTTTCCATTCAAATAATTTAAATGGAGTCAAGACGATCTTCTAATATTAATCCATAGCTCAGAAATTGTCCCTTCAGTCAGCAGAATGCTCCCAGTCAATGATGTCAAACCTGCAATAACAAATTGGAAGGATAGAAATTGATCTAAAAAGGCTTTGATACCATGTAGCAATCGAACCCAAATGTTAGAAAAATTACACTCACAAAAATTGCCAATTACACATGCAAATTACACACAAAGGAGACTGAATATGGAGCAGAACACTAATCTGTATTGAATAAGTGTACAATAGCCAACCCTGTGAATTCATAGGCTGCCACAATAAATAATTACATGAGATATTTGAATGCATAAGGATGGCATTCGAATTTGGTCAAAAGCAGGCTTACTAAATCTAAGCAAATCCCCCATAGGTGCATAAAGCAGTTTCCAAATCTATCTAGGAGCTCACGAATTGGAAAAATCAATTAGGAAAGATAATAGATGATGGAAGGACAACTCATACATGCTTTTATTAGGATAAAATGGTGGAGGATGATGAGTACAAAAAACAAGTTAACTTCACCTAGTCAAACTTTCCCAATTGCCTTAAAACTCAGAAAAAGCAGGCAATAAAGCAGAAAAAGTAGACATGTGCTAGGAAGGCCAGGAATAAAGTAGATTTGATTCCAATTGGTTTCCCAAGCACTCCATGACTCAAATTTAGCAAGTTTGACCACTTTGAATGTGTGGAGGACAACTTGCATAAGGTGGAATATGGAAACTAGGCAAATAAGACAAAAAATGGATTAATTAATGTCTAAGGTAGCTAACTATGGGTTGATTATTCTAACAGCAACAACATAAAAAATGAAAGAAACAAACAACAAAAGTGTTGGAGACATTTACCATCATACACACTCTTTTGGTCAAATTGGCATAGTTAAACCATTATCCTAAGTTTAATTGACATCAGTGGAGCATTAATTGCCATCATCCCAGTCACACCCATGCCTACCTATAGTCAAGGAGGCTAACTTAGCCTTTCCCTACAGTCAAGGAGGCTAGCTGGAGCACTCCAGGGGTGATCTGTGTGACATTAATGCACCTAATTGCTAACTGGTGGTTACTTTCAGTTCAACCAGTCAATTAAATTCAATTAAGGCGCCTCCATTCATTAAATATATTATTTAATGATTATTTATTATTATTTAATGAACTGGAGTCAACAAGGTGCCTCCACCAACTTCTAATGGTCAGTTCAGCTTCAGTTAACCTCATCAAGGTTCATTGGATTCATGTAGTACTAGCACTTGATGATTGGACTGCTATGACATGTGTTTGATCTCATTCAGTTGAGATTTAGTCATTTATTGCACTCCAACTTTAGTTAGGGTTTTGGTCAAGTGGTTAACTGAGTGAGATTGCATGGCAAAGAGTCAGTTAAGCTAGACTCACTCATTGAATTCGAATTGTCTCCTTAGGTATTCGAATTCTTCATGGAGTTAAGCTATTGCTCATGCATGGGAATTGTAACCCTTTATTGTTTATAAAATATACAGAGAGGAAACCTATTCTGGTTCGGATTATTTTCAATTCATGAGTATTTGTTAATTATTCTTTGATGATTTTGATTCCTTGTTCCTAGATCATGTGCAATAATTAATATGGTATCATAGAATACAGCGGGACGAAGAACAATCTCTCAAAAACAATATTTTTGACAGATGTCTCCATGGAAAGTGAGCAATAGCTCAAAAATCCAGCACTGCACCAGAAGCCAAGGCTTACCACTCAATATCCTAAGTAAAGAACTTGTTGATCAAGCTTGCTTGATTGACTATGCTAGGTGTGATGAAATCCTAGAATGTGTATTTTGTCTGACCTTATGGTACCCCTTTTGTTTTGATTTGCAGGTTTTATCAGGTACAACTTCGAATCGACTCATCAATCCCTCTTCTCACCCCATTCACAAGCTATTCGGAATGGAAGTTGAAGATGATTGCATCTCTGAAGAGACAAGGTCTCTATGAGGTGTCTATTGGACTTGGAAGAGAGACTTATGAGAATGAGAATGACTAGCTAAATGATGGTGACAGAGATTTTGGAGCAATATGTCTGGCCCTTGATGATAGCTTGTACTACCTTATTGATTCTGCTGAATACCCAAAGAATTTCTGGCCAATATTGGACAGAACCTTTGGCAAGCACAATGAGGATCATAATAGTACCTTGGAGATCACAGCTACCACCACAATATTTCTTCACTCAAAATTCTCAGCCTCTACTCTCTCTGATGAAGTTGTTCAAGATGAAGATGAAGCAGAATCTTCTACACGTTCAATTCGAATTGAAGAAAGTCTCCATGAAGTGACTCCTTCTCCTGATACTCCAGAAGTTCATGAGATCTCTGATATATCATCTTCTCATATTGCTGAAACATAAGAAGACATTCGAATCTCTGATATTGAAGAAAAATACTGCTGCACTTCCATGCAAACATTCACTGGTGATTTTCCTTTGAATTCTGTGCAAAATTTACCAGTAATTGCTTCCGAAAGTGAGGAGAAATTTGAATTTTATCCCTATAATGTTGCTCCTGGTGTGAAAATATGTAAAAACTTGGATATTTTTTAATAAATATCATATTATAAGAGTGACACATTCGCTCCCCATGATCTAGATCTTCCAGCAAATTCCTGCAGGATTGCATGGACCAAAATTCAGAATTTTGAAGAAGAAGAAAACTGTGCATCTACCGTCTCGGTTGACCATAATTTTGGATCTGATATGAAAATTATTGGATCTGATATGATATTATTTGGATCTGATATGATATTTATTGGTTCAAAATTTCAGGTTCATAAACCTTCAGTACTGCTTGTAGCTGTTCTCATCAATGGTGTGAAGAAACAAGTACCGCAAGTCTCCTACAAAACTGCTGCTGGGGATTTGATTTCATTTCTTAGTTTTGGATCTGTTGTGAACTTATTTATATCTGATTTACATTCTTATCTGATATTATTTGGTTCATATTTTAAAATCCAAGAGCTTTCAGCCATGCTTGTAGCTGCTCTCACCAATTCCGGTGTGAAAAATCAAGTACCGTAGTTCTTCTTCAATTTTGTTGTTGGGTATTTGGTGTTAGTTTCCTCTTATGAGGTTGCTGGTTTTTTATTTTTTGATTAATTAGATATTTCAGAATATATATCATATTATGGAGCTCAAGCATTCGCTCTCCATAGTCCCAGGGATTCTCTACCTTTGGTCGAAAGCTCATCTCCTCACAGAACTAGTAACGAGGAAGATATTCTGCATCCGCAAGGACACTTTCTCCTAAGATTTGGGGATGATTTTACCACTCATGGTTTGTTGTTCAAGGCTGCAACATATCATTTTCTTGAGTGTTCCACACATGGTTTGAATCCTCAAGAACCTTTTCTCTCTCTTCAGATGATTTCAGTTGCTCTACATGGGTTCAGTTTTCACCGTGCAGTTGTTTATATTTCTGATTCAGTTGAGTGCATTGTTCTTCTTCCAAAGTGGAAGATTCCTCCAGACATATTCATTTATGTTGGATTCAAAGGTTCACATGCACAGTCTCAGGATGCTACTGCATAGAAGAACCAATTCTTGATTTACTGCTTAGTTTGAGGAGGGGTATTTTTCCCATGAGGTTTTCCCCGTTTCCTTAGTTATATTAAGCAGTTACTTTATTGTACAGGGTGACCTATGGCCTTAGTTTCTAGGGCCCTAGAATTTTTATGCATCTATGTTTTCTAACTCTTCCTGAGTATAGATTAAGGGGGGGTGTTGGAGACATTTACCATCATACACACTCTTTTGGTCAAATTGGCCTAGTTAAACCACTATCCTAAGTTTAATTGACATCAGTGGAGCATTAATTGCCATCATCCTAGTCACACCCACACCTACCTACAGTCAATCTGGCTAACTTAGCCTTTCCCTACAGTCAAGGAGGCTAACTGGAGCACTCCAGGGGTGATCTGTGTGACATTAATGCACCTAATTTCTAACTGGTGGTTACTTTCAGTTCAACCAGTTAGTTACAGTCAGTTAAGGTGCCTCCATTCATTAAATATATTATTTAATGATTATTTAATGATTATTTATTATTATTTAATGAACTGGAGTCAACAAGGCACCTCCACCAACTTCTGATGGTCAGTTCAGCTTCAGTTAACCTCATTAAGGTTCATTGGAGTCATGCAGTACTAGCACTTGATGATTGGATTGCTATGACACGTGTTTGATCTCCTTCAGTTGAGATTCAGTCATTTATTGCACTCCAACTTCAGTTAGGGTTTGGTGAGTCAATTATGGTTTTGGTCAAGTGGTTAACTGAGTGAGATTGCATGGCAAAGAGTCAGTTAAGCTAGACTCACTCATTGAATTTGAATTGTCTCCTTAGGTATTCAAATTATTCATGGAGTTAAGCTATTGCTCATGCATGGGAATTGTAACCCTTTATTGTTTATAAAATATACAGAGAGGAAACCTATTCTGGTTCCGATTATTTCCAATTCATGAGTATTTGTTAATTATTCTTTGATGATTTTGATTCCTAGTTCCTAGATCATGTGCAAGAATTAATAAAAAGAAACCTCTGGTTGATGAGGGGCCCTCTCGGCAATCAGGAGTGGTGCCTGGCGAGCTTCTACTCAAACGAAATCATCAATAGCGAAGCATACAACTGTTTATTGAAATGATGGAATAGAAATACAATGTGCTTAAAACAACAAATCAAAGCATGAACTGATAACACTACGAACTAACTAATCTCTCACGGAGAGGCTGATATATATATAGCTGTTTTAAGAGATGAGCAAGTCGACCCTTTAGTGGTTGACTACTCTCTAAATTTAGTCGGTCATAAAGGCGTTTAACTAATCATAGGACAACACACAGGCATCCTCCCTTCTTCAGCCCAGGTCTGGTTCTCTTGATTGAACAGTGTAACGCACAGGCTCCTCTTTGGCGTGAACAGTTCTTGGATGTGGTGCACGGCTCCTTCCTTAGCACAGTAGGTGGGCTAGTATTGGACAGAGGAGAATGCATGGGAGAATATTCTAGAGCATAGGTTAAATGCATCAACCCAATGCATGGACTATTAATGTGGTGGCAAGTGAAGGAGTGGCTGTAGGATGGAAAATTATCTACAAGCGAGCTTCATTACCCAAACGCGTGGAATCAGTTCGTTTGTAGAACTGTTTCAACATTTTAATGCCCGCAATCAATATTCAACAGCGCGCAGTCTAGTTAACAATCTGGACAGATTGCTGGGTAGTGATCTAGACCATGAGCTGGATAAGTGAGCGTAGATCTAAGACGAACAAAATGTCTGGTGTGCTTCATAACTGTAGTTTGCAGTAACAATTTTTAACACCTGCAAACCTACCAACAAGTTTCGCCCAGCGAGATGGATGACGAGTTGGACGTGTTGTGCACATGGCAAGATGAATGCGTTATTTGTTCTTAATTCATCCAAAAATATTGTATAACCTGCAAACAAACATACAAATCAATTAATATATCAAATGCACTTTAATAATGTCATTTTTAATTAATAAAACCATAAACTAATAATAATAAAATGATTTTATATAAACCTTAAATACACTCATACCTGAGGCTGAATAGTGACTTGCGTGACATAAAATATGCAAAATATAATAAAACATGTGTTTAAATGAGTAATTTAACTATCAAAAATGATAACAAATCTAGGATCAACATTCCCCCAAACCAGAGAAATGCCAGGTCCCACTGAGCAAAAAGAAAGAAAAATAATTTAGGAAGAAGGTGAACTAGCAGGTTCCTTCAACTTGGAAGATGAAGGAGGTGATTTAAACTTCACTTTTTTAACCTGTAACTTAAAAATAGCATGTCTTTCATATCGAGTATTGTATGAAGGTTAAAAATGACTTTATTGAGTTCTTCAACATTCTTGATTTAACAGTTCTCAGGTTCAAAACAATTTTTTCATTTATAGGGTTTGAAATTAATTCAACCATGTCCAAAGTAAAACTTTGGACAAGTTGAACGTATAACACAAAAGCATAAATCTCATTTTGAAAATCAAGAAGATTGATCATTTAATAATTTACATGCATGATTGGGTAAGAGGATAGGATTCTTAACAGTGAAATCATATTGATATGGAAGTAAAAACTGTTTGCCCAAAAACAAAATTTGGTTAGCGGATTTTAATCATAAGTGCTATAATATCACCATATTTTATTCAGATCGTTATTTGATATTTCATTTGTACCTTCATTTGATCCTTCATATGGTCTTCCATATTGAATTTTGCTATAAAAATATGCTTCAGGCTATAACTAAGTTCCACTGTTTACAATCCTGAAAATACTTATCATTTGTTAGAGATAAATAGATTTGTCATAAATAATGAAAAGTAAAAAAATCTAATTTTCCCAATCCTTCCTCCCCCGAACCGAAGATATGGCGTATCCTCAAGCCATAGAGAGAGAAGAATTTGATTGTTCCAGAAAAATAGAAATTAAAGATTTCTATCATGTTGTTTATTATAAGAAAAACTAACTAGTAAATGGAAATGATTCAGAGATGTATATTCATGAAAAATAAAATAGTGCTTAGAAAGACCACTTGAATAAGAATAATATAATCAAAATAATACCATAGGAAAAACTAGCCAGCCATACCTCATTTTAAAGATATCCTGTCATCATAAAATATTTTAAGTGTACCCCGTAGTGTGTGAGATTTACAGCTATGTGTCCCATTTCTAGGATAATGACATCCTAGGGATATGCAGAATTAGACGATCGGGGCAAAGTCGAACTTACAGCCATTCTCAAATGACATTATAAACAATTGGCCATGACATATATATATATATATTAACATTGTTTTACGAACTATGTACATAGTGGTGTATTAACCAGATCTCTTTTACCCGATATTTTCCCACTGCCAGCAGGCCTGTTCAGTACCCCGACGGGTTTATCTTGGTACCATGCAAGCATAGCCCCGCTTCCATTGAGCCTGTTTAGTACCCCGATTGGTTTACTTGCATTTATTGAGCTTCCTATTATAAGGTTTTACTTAGCATTAACCTGCTACTAGCAAGCCTATTCAGTACCCCAGCAGGTTTTCCTTGTATAATGATATTAAATATATGGAAGCCGATTGGTACTAGAGTGTGTTAAGTCCTGCTAAACACATAATTCAAATTTTTTTCTAAAATAAATTTGTAAATAATTTTATAATGGCCTCACCATAAATCATGTCAAAAGAGAATAACACAAAGTTGTTCTTTAACCTTACAGTTCTACTTCTTTTAAAAATAATGTTCCCCATAGACAAAAATTCCACTTACTTTCGAGTTATCAACAATACTCGACGGACAAGTTTTGATAACAAGTATAGGATGAACTAGTAATCCATAGGTGAAAGATAAGTTGTGAAAAATATGATAATGAAAGTGGGTCTTATCAAGCAACTGTTTAAGAGAATAAATCAGGAATATACATGTCTGAATCAAGATACCAAAAACTATATGAATCATAAGAACTGGTTAAGTATGATATAAAAAGGATTTATAATAATAATTTTTTTTAATTATTAGTATAAGATGTAAATTTCAAAGGTACCCTAAGAAAGGTTAAGATAACTTATAAACGTTTAAGAGTACATCCCTTTTTCCAAATAATATTTCGTTAGCTACTCATAGAGATAATATACTTGCAATCAAACTGCAAAACCACTTGTTAGATGATTCAATTTATTCATAAAAACAAATATTAAAAAAAAAAGAGTCCCTTGTAAACAATCTATTAGAAATGACTCTTATTTATTCAAAGAAACAAGCACATCTTTACATATATACAAGTGATAATAACCCAAAATATTTTTTAAGGGTCAGGAGGAGGAGGAATAACTTCTCCTTAAACTAATTCCATTTCATTCTACTGCAAAACGTTCTATATAAAATCCTATTTAGATATTGGTTGGTGATAGATCCTAAGTCTATGTCCATTTACTACAAAGGAAACTTGTGAGCCATCAATTGTTTTAATTTCTACTGATCCGTTGTCAAAGGTTGTAACTACTTCATATGGGCCCATCCAATGGGTAGTTAATTTCCCTTTAAAATTTTTAAACCGTGAATCGAATAGTAGTGCCCAATCTCCAGTATTAAACATATTTTGCTTGATAAATTTATCATGCCATGTTTTTCGTTGATTCTATATTAACATCGTTCTTTGGAGTGCATATTGTCTAATTTCATCTAACTCGTTAATCTGTAATATTCATTGTTTCTGTGCTTCATCCAAATCCATGCCTAATTGTGCTTCCATACGAAAGGTTTTAACCTAAAATTCAATAGGTAAAAGGACTTGTTTTCCATACACTAACTCATAGGGGGTATGTCTAGTTACTGGTAGTGTTTCTCCATGTTATCTTATAGGCTCATAGAGCCTCGGGGAGTCTATCTACCCAATCCTTATGATGTAAGTGAATCATTTTGGTTTAAATGGCTTCTAATACTTTATTAGTTAATTCCACCTGACCATTAGCCTGAGGATGATAAGGTGAATACCTGCAGTTTCGAAGACCATATTTCGTAGTGATTTCTTTAATTAATTTGGAAGTAAATTGATTACCTTGGTCTGTAACAATTTCTCAGGTACACCAAACCGGGTGAATATTTCTTCATATATGAATTCTACCACTGATTTATCTGTGGCCCTAAACAAATATTTGGATTCTACCCATTTGGTGACATAGTCCATACAAACTAGGATATATTTCTTTTTATGAGACATTGGAGAAATTGGTCCTACAAAATCAAGATCCCATTTATCAAAGGGTTCAATCATGACTTGGGGTTGTAAAGGCATCTGATCAAATAATGTAGGTCTACCCATTCTTTGGAAACTATCGCATCCTTTAACATTTTTGGTAGCATCCTTAAAAATGTTTGGCAATAATAATCAGAATGTAATACTTTTTATGCCATCCTCTTATCAGAAAAATTTCCTCCACATGGTCCATCATGGCATGCATGGAGGATGTCTTTCATTTCATCCTCCCGCACACATCATCGAATAATAAGGTATGGACCAGTGTGGAAGATATCATTATCAACCCAAGAATAATTGGAACTTTGCACTATAATATGACACTTCTCATCTGGCGACAAATGATTTGGTATTTTCCCAATTGCTAAATAATTGACAATATCTGCAAACCAAGGATTTTGAATAGACACAACAAATAGATGCTCATCACGAAAAGTGTCGTCAACAGGTTTAGTACCGTCTTCATGTTGAATACAGGAAAGGAAATCTGCTACTAGATTTTCTTTACCAGGTCAATCAATAGCAATGATGTTAAATTCTTGTAATAAAAGAAGCCACTGGGTCACTCTACCATTGGTAATTGCTTTATTCATTAAAACTCTAATGGCGGAGTGATCGGTATGCACAAAAACTTTGTAACCTGTAATATAAAGATGAAATTTATTAATAGAATAAACTACTGCAAAAAATTCATTTTCAGTAACAGTATTGTAGTGAGAATTTCTCCTCACTACAGGGGCAGGAATGTCTCCCTTGTGCCTATAGGGCACAAGGGTAGGTTCCTACCCTTTGAAAACAGTAAAAAACGGAATGAAATATGACTTAAACAGAGTAACGAACTGAAACTAAGCTAATCTAGGCAAGAACATAAGAAAATGGAACACTACTGTAAACTAGATCTAATAGCTAATGGTAGAAAATAAAGAAGAGGAGATGAAGCACTGTTGAACCCCTCTGCACACAGTAGGTTAGGGTTCCGCCTCCAAAACCTGCAAAATAAACCTAAGCTACAATGGAGAAAACCTACAAACAATGTTATCGAAAAACCTGCAAATAGAAATGAGGGTTTGGAAACAAAACAAATAAACAACCATGAAAATAAATTATACCTCTCTTAGGTGGAAATGGGCCACCATGCCCTAGCTCATCGGAGCACCTCTCTCTTGGTTGGGAAGCAATGGCTTGATGAGATGAAGATGGAGGAGAGGGAGAGTGGGTGGTTTGAGAGCAAGAGGTCTCAAAGCATCCACATGAAGCATAACAATAGGCAAGTGAGGATTGTTTTGAGAGTGACCCCCCACCCTCATTTTATAGTTCTTCCAAGGGATTTTAGGGTTTTAAGCCCTTGGTAATAGATTTAGCCCCTTTTTTGGGCCTTTAGCCCCTTCCTCCCTAACCTTATCCCCTTCCACCCTAACCAAGTTTGCTCACAATCTTTCTTGATGAAACGGCTGGAAAAGAGCTTAACGACAAGCGGTGGTGATATTTTTCGTAAAGTGCGGCTCCTCTGCCAAAGAAAGAACAAAAGTATGCAGAGGGGAACGGTCTTGGCTTGAGTGTGCCAAGGAGGTCCTTTTCATGAAATGGTCTACATGGTCCGCAAAAGGAGGTAAACGAGACGATGTAGACACCCTTTCCTATACTTTAGCGAGTGGGAAAGGAAGCAGTTGCGCTCGACGATCTTTTCATTGTTTTAAGGAGTCAGAAAAGAGCTTAAACGAAACTCTAATGTGGTCAACCGACTGCGGTGGCACAAGCTATGCCCCCATGTCGGGACAGTGGACAGAGGTCCAAAGGTCATTCGTGCAGGAAGGATGGAGTAGAAGGCTCTCAAACATACCAATACATGCGTGGGATATATCGCGGCAGAGGCCTACGAGACGGTGCGGCAGAGGCATGTAAATCGAGGTGGCTCTCGAACAGAGGTCAAGAGAGCGTGTGTGTGTGTTGCAGTGGATGAACTTGACTACATGTGATCTGAGTACAAGTCCAGAGGCATTTATATGCCAAATACATGTAAGAAAAGAAATCATTTTGTGGACAGTGGTCCAGAGGTCCGCGTAACGTGCAGTAAGAAGAAAAGATAATCTATGTTTTAAAAATACAAAATAAAATCTGAAATTACATTCCTAACCGGGCGGTGGCCCAAGGACACTTCTATGTCAAATATATGGAATAAAAACAAAGGGTTTTTTGGACGGTGGTCCATATGTCCGCGTAAGGTGCAGTGAAAAAAGACAATTATAAATACAAAAAACAAAGTTATAGTACAATCCTTAATGGGCAGCGGCCCGACAACTCACATGAGTAGCGGTCGAGAAGTGTGATACAAGTATAGTTCCGTAGACACTTGCATCGTTGTGTCATGGATCATAAACTGAGGTGACTTGTGGGAAATAGTCCCGAAATTGATTGATTAAACATGAGACGATGGTCTCATAAAGAGATATAAATTTGAGCCTGGAGGTGTGAAAGGTGTCTTGAACCGGTTCCGGGTGACTTTGAATTAGCACCTAATGGTGTTGCCCCTAATGCATTGGTGCACTTTGGATTTTTTGTGTCGTTATGTATACCCTATTGAGAAAGCATATGTGGCTTCTTATTTTGTATTGGACATGTTTTGGACATGCGACTTATCTATTTATCTATATATATATTTTTATGCACGTGGATGCACTTTTATGGTTTTATTATGTGAGTCTTTTATGATGCTGTGGAATGCAAATGTCTATGTGATGTATTATTACACTTTGTGTGTATTTTTAGACATAGTTATGCATGATATTATGGTTGTATGTTTCCTATATGTAGTTGTGGATATGCCAATTTAGAATATCGTTATCCATTTGATCTGCGACACTATTGAGGTTTCTAGGAACATGTGTGAATGTGATGGATTCAAATGTTCTAACCATATGTTTAGTGCGCAGGTACTTTCTAAAGAGACAGGGATCATGAACTTGGTAGTGGTTGTTCAGTTGAGAAACAAGCAGCTGAGATTCTAAGAAGACATCGAGATGGTGAATTCCTAATTGTAGAGTGGTGGCCAAGAGGCCATTGACACCATCATACTCCGCCTGATTGTTGGTTGTGGTGCCCATGCAAATTCCGTTGATGTGGATCAACTCATGTGCTGGGGAGTATATTACCCATGCAGCTGAGGTGAGTTTCAGGTACCATCTTCTTGCTCCATCTATGAATCCCATATATCGATATGAGGTGTGCTCCATCTGAAGCAATGAGAGGAAATGATACATAAGACTCAATCAGGAAAAATGTGTAAAACAAAAAATCGAAAGACTATAATACAATTTAGAACACTGTCACTCAAAGGGGTGATGTTAGGGGGAAATTCATTTGAACTTTCCCAGGATCAGCGGTTATTCCTTTGTGTGACATGATGAATCCTTGGAGACGGCCCGTGGGGACACAGAAAACAAACTTGGATGGGTTCAAGCAGATCTTGTACTGGTGACATCGCATTAGGATTTGTCATAAGTTGTCTATGTGTTGTGTGTGGTTTCGCAACCACGCGATGAGGTTGTCGAAACACACCAACATGATGTGAACGAGATCGCAGAAGCAGTGCGTCATGTCATGCTGAAAGTTGGCTCCACCATTTTTAAGGCCAAAGGGCATGACTCGGTAGGCGAATGTGCCCCATGGGGTTGTGAATGCCATTTTGTAATGGTCTTCTTTCTGAATTTGGATTTGGTTGTAGCCAGAAAATCCGTTCATGAAAGAAAAGGCTTCATGTTCGGCGCATGCATCGATGATCTGGTCAATGAAAAGTATGGGGAAGTTGTCTTTGGGACATGCCCCATTGAGATCATGGAAGTCTATGCAAATGTGAATGGTACCCTATTTTTTATTCATAGGAATAGGATTAGAAACCCAAGTTGTGTATGCAATGGGATAAATGAAGCCGACTGTGCACAGCTTCTCTATTTCGGCTTTCACCGCAGCCACTTTGGATGGATGGATGGGTCGTTGCTTCTGGTAGATGGGTGCCACATCAGGCCATGTGTTGATGTGGTGTTCCATGGTGAATGGATCTAAGCCGAGAATTTCAGTGTATGACCAGGCGAAGATGTCACAGAATTCTTCGAAGAGAGCGGTGTAGCCATCGACCTCTTCCAGGGAGCAATATGCCCCCAGCATGATTTCTTCAACGATCTCAGAGTTGGTTGATATGTCGATCTTAATGCTTGGAGAAATGTTCACCATGTTCCCTTCTTCGAAGGCATCGGGTGCTGGGATTGGGTTCTTGAACCAGTCAACCTTCCCATGGATGAAATCTTTGGTCACCATGGAAAACTAGTCGGACTACGACACCAACTCTTCCGGGAGGAAGAACGAACAATGGTGCATGCCATCCCATGGGTATTCTGCGGTGGTTAGAGCTTCAAGTATCTCCTCATTGTTGTTGAAGCAATGAAGTGAAAAGTCTGATGGATCGTCGTTGGATATGGGGATGAGCTGGTCTGGGGAACTAGACATCATGTAAATGGACATGGTGTCAGACGAAGGAGGTGGTGGTGGGTGAACTTCTTTGATCAAGGTGATCTCAGACTCAAGGGAATGGTGATGGAGGTCAGCAAGAGCCATTCGAAATTCGGGCAGGTCTTGGCAATGGTGGGAGTAATTTCCATACAAGTTGTAAAGGGCGCAAGCATGGATTGCTCTTAATGCCTTGTTCTTGACTAGTGGCATGGTTGGGAGTTTAACCATGGGGATGTTTCCGTTCGTATCCATGGCATCTAGATGTGCACAGATCACTAGGACTTCAGGGAAATTCTGAGTTGGATGGCCCTGTTGTTTGCAGATGGCACAAGGTGGGCTTTGTCATGGTTCTGCGGTGGCTTTGGTGTTCTTTCCCCTCGCCCTTTTGGGTTGGGGTGGTGCAAGTGCGGGTGCGGCGGTTGGCTTATGCAGACTAGGTGGGGGGTGAGACTCAACCGCAATAGGTTGCACCAGAGTTAACACAACTTGGGGCATTGCTGGTTGAGCTGGTGGGTCTAGATACCACACTGGGATCACCAACATAAAGTTGGGTAGGCTTAAGGTGGCCATGACCGGCTTTCTCATGACACCAGGTGGGGGAAATAGGAAGGGAATTGTATGGACCGGTGCTGAGCCCACATAACTCCTAGCTAGTTTCATGTGGGGGTGAGGTTCTAGTTGCGGCTACGTGTAATGCTACTACTGGGGGTGATGTTGCGGCTGTTGTTGGCATTATGGTTGCGGACAATGATGTGGTTGTGGTTGGGGCTGCGGCTGTGGTTGCTGCTTGGGTGCAGCGGTGCTTGATCAGACCATGCACAAGTCTGCAGTTTTCTTTTGTGTCAGTGGTGGTGACACCAATGGGAAAGGAACCATCACGGTGGGATCGGTAAACAACCCAGGACCCACATTCAACGGTGGGGAGGCTAGTGTGTTTTCAACCATAGTGTTGGTTGTAGGGATGATGTTAGCGTGTGTGGTCTCCGCTTGCGGCTCAGTGGTGGTGATGGTAGGGATAACATTGGCATGCACTGTTAACCCTTGTGGATCATGGTGGGTGAGCTGGTCAACCGTCACAATCCTCCCTTCATGGGGGAACATCATGAGGCGGAAGACAGTTGACGCGATTTCTCGCATGGCATACATGTAACTCCTCCCAAGGAGGAGCTTGTAGTCCAATTGAGTGTTGACGACCTCAATATCGATCAGGACGGTCTTCCCATCTAACGTGATGGGGACATGGGGAAGGATTCCTTGGGCTTTAGTGGGGTGTCCATCATAAGCCCATAGAGTCGTGGAGGACGGTTGCAAAATTGGTGGTCCAAGATTCTACCAAACCAAGGTAGACGTGACGCACGTGGATGCCCCCTCATCCACTATGCATCGGTGCACAACCAAGTTTGGGATTTGGAAGGCAATAGTGGAGGGCATGCGCCGCTCTCCATTCTCTGTGTCAAACATGATTAACTTGGAGTCTGAGGGGTCTACTACCCCTAGAGGGGCTAGTAAGGATTTTCGCTGCGTTGGGCATGTTTTAAGTACCTCAAGAGCGAATATGGCGGTCGGCGTTTGGGCCAAATCATCCACAACACTATAGCTGACTGCAGCTCTAGCTGTGGCATTATTGGTGATTCTACGTATGGGGGGGCACAGGAATGGGGGTAACTAGAGAGGTAGGTTGGTTGTCTTAGACATGGATGCTACTGATGATTCAACAAGTTCGGTGGTGGTACCATACTGATTTCGTCTAGTCTATAAGTTGACCTCTTCAGTGGTCATGGTCATCATGTGGTGAACACCTGTTTCAACCGTGGGTGGCTCCCCTAGAGCGTTGGGATTGGCCTGGGGAGGGGGAGTAGTTGCCACTTGTCCTTGTACTAGTAGTGGGTTTTGAAGCACCATGGGAGGAGGTCCTTGTGGTGCCTAGTTGGGTTGGGCTTGAGTGGGGGCATTGGCGGCCTATTGGGCCTCATTTTGAATGGTCTGCTTAGCACGAGCCATGAGGGGACACTCAAATGTGTAATGCCCATAAACATCACAGAGTGTACAAGGTTGGTTTGTGTGCAACAAAGCGCTGCATCTTGGTGCATTCTATCGTGGGGGGTTTTGGGATAGCCTGTTAGTTGCAGAATTATTGGGAGGGTTCGGTTGCTGACCACCTCGCTACAGTTGGTTATTGCCTTGGTTGTGAGGCCAGTATTTTTTGGCTTGCCCTTGTTGATTGTTGGGGGCAGGCTATTTAGGACAATTTTGTTGTGCGAACACTTGTCCCAACGGAGCGGGTGGAGCGGGTGGAGCGAAGGCGGGGGCTTGAACTTATTGCACTGGTGGTGCATAGTATATTTGTCGGGGTGGTGGTGCCACGAATGTGGGAATTTTCCCCACATACTATTGTGTTGGCCAAGCCATGCCTGAAGCCTACTACGGTGGCGCAGGTTGTGCATAAGAGGTTGTTGCTCTGAGATGGGACATCATTCTAGCATAGTCCGGAGCTTGGTTTTGGTAAGCAACATTAGCAGTGTTGCTTGGTTGGGGTGTAACGACAGGTGGTGTCAGTCGAGGCTGTGGTTGTTGGGAGACTAACCCTATGATACCGTCCGCTGCGTGGGATGCCCCTGGTGCATCGTGGTAGGAGGTACTTGGATGAGGAGTGTCTGGGATGACAGTATACAAGTATCTCGACTGGGCCTTCAGTATGGCCTCTTCTTCAGATTGGGAACATTTAGATGCGGCATCCTTTGCGATGGGTGGGAGAAAAGTCTTGAGGAACCAATCCAAGAAGATCCTGTCATCAAGTTGGATCTTACACAAGCTACGGCATCACCGCCACTCATGGATATGATCAGTGATTTGAGTTGCGGTGTTTTGGTGACAGGATAACAAGATATCCACCCCCTCATCATATCTGACAGGGAGTTGGAAATACTGTAGGAATATGAAGGCTAGGGAGTTGAAGTCAGGGTACTTGGCTTGTGGCCGCTCAATGTACCATTTGGCCATGGCACTTGTAAGGGTGCATTGGAACAGCCTCAACCTGATGGAGTCATCTACTATGCTATTGGATGAGCACCATAGATGGAATGTCATTATATGATTTTGGGGACATTCCCCGGATTTGCCTTCAAACTTTGGGATGTCTGATGGCAGCTTAGTTGGCATGGGTGGCCAAAAAGCTTGGTGGCAAATGGGGTCATTCATTAATCTAGCTAAGTTAGGCAAGTTCAAACAAGCCATGAAAGGCATATTTGGCCCCAAGTTGATGTGGGATGGGGCCGCAATGGGGGTGGGGTTTGCAGGTGCATAATGCATCAGCATGGCTGGGGGTGCTTGTGGTGGCACCATGGCGTATGGGCCAATGCCCCCAAGTGTCGTGGGTGGGATGGTATGGGTAGTGGGGGAATTTCCCCCATCTATGGCGGTAGGGGCAATGTGGGTGGTCGGTGCACTGCCCCCCTGTGTGGCAGGGGGGACAATGTGGGTGGAGGGGCCATTGCCCCCATGTCTTACCACTGGCACAGCTTGGCTAGTCACTATTGGTTGTGGTAATTGGCTAATGACAGTCTACATGACTGTACTTGGACCGCTTGCCAAGTTGTGGGTGACAGGTTGTGATGTGGACATGGGTCCGCTCACTAAGGTTAGGCTGGAAAATGGATCCAGGTTTGCACTAGCCACGGGGCTTGATGGTGTGGTGTGGAGGTCTGGTTAAGACTGATATGGGTCTGAATCAGAATCAGAGCCTGTGTGGCCCTCTGATAGTGTAGGAGATCACTGAGAGTGGCTTCGACGATGCCGATCAAGTGTTCCAAATGGTGGTGGTTCGCCTCTAAGGAATGAGGAAGATCATGGAGGGTCAATTATGTTCGATTTTGTGTATGAAACTAGTGGGTATGAGATTTGGACCCCGGTTTCAATGGCTTCCTATTGGCTAAAGGTGGTCTCTCAAACAGCAAGACTGCCAGACAACAGTGCTGGGCTTGTTCCTCACGGGTGTTTCTACTCAATCGAAAGGGGTCGTTGCCCGTTTCGCTTGGCAATTCCTCTCAGTGGCCAGCTACTTTGGGGTTCCTGTGGTACTCCTCACAATGATTTTCTAGGAAAATCCCAAGTACTTCCCAGAGTTGAAGCAGTCAAGGACTTATGTCCTCAAAGACTGCAGAATTGATTGAACTTAGTGTAAATTTGGTAAATTTTAAGGCTTACTCAGCGTCATGAACTGAGTTGGGTTAATTATTTGGTATGGTGTGTTGGTTTGCTTGTTTGTTCTGGTATTTGGATTGCAATATGGTTTATGAATTCATGGTAGAGTTCATATCATGGTTTTGTATGCAAACATAAACAAAAATTTGAAAGCAAATATGGTGATTAACCCTGAATTATTGGCCTAACTAAATGTATACCTCTCAATGATATTCTTCTTCAACCAAGAGAAGGTGTTGGGCTCTCAACACAATGGGACTAAGCCCATTCATAGATCCTCAAGTCACCTCCCAAGTGCTAGGTTGGTCAACAAGGAGGACGCTTAGCGCCATGAGAAACCCTCCTTCTCTACCCCCTCTACCTTCCAGGTCACCTGGTTTTAGTGATTTGGGAAAAATACCATGTAGTGCCTAGATCTATACGAGCTTACCCTTCATCGTATCCTAGAATACCCCGAAGGGTGATGACTGGGTAGAGGAGGAAGGGGGTGGCAAGATGGTTATTTTTAAGTTACTTTTAGTTAGACTAGTTGATTTTATTAAGCCTTAATGATTGATTTAGCATATACATATTGTTCATGGATTGATTTGCAGAAAATAAACACTAGAATTGAAAGAGACCTACAATGGTGGACAGAGGCAGCTGGGCCACACTAACAGTCCTTTGAAACTATAAATTACTGTTAATTAAACTTAAATACAACTTCTGTGTGACAGGCTGCACATTTCTAACCAAATCCCTCGAGGGGGCCGCAAGATTTTTCCAGAAATGAGCGAGGGGGTCGTACAAAAGGTTAAAACAGCCACAACTTGAGCTTCTGGGCTGAAGTCACACCTATATAAGGATTAAGTGCACCCTGGGTGCACCTGTTGCCCAATTAAGAGCGCCCCAGTCTCACGTTTTCCCCCGATAAGAGAGACCTACTCTGGAATGGGTTTTTTTGGTGATGCAGGGTCAGATCTAGCTGACAGTAACTGGTACTGGGGTCAGTCTGACTCGGCTCGACCTAGCAGAGGCTTCGGAACAGACTAAAACAAGAAATAAAGTAGATTTAAATAGATCTAACCTAAGATTTCTGAAAACTAGGGTAAAAAGGAAAAAACTTGAAAACTTGAAATTTTTGGCCTAGGGATCCTATGGGATCGACCCAGCGGAGTCGCCAAAGCTGTAGTGAGAATTTCTCCTCACTACAGGGGCAAGAATGGCTCTCTTGTGCCTATAGGGCACAAGGGTAGGTTCCTACCCTTTGAAAACAGTAAAAAATGAAATGAAATATGACTTAAACAGAGCAACGAATTGAAACTTAGCTAATCTAAGCAAGAACATAAGCAAATGGAACACTACTGTAAACTAGATCTAATAGCTAATGACAGAAAATAAAGAAGAGGAGATGAAGCACTGTTGAACCCCTCTCCACACAGTAGGTTAGGGTTTTGCCTCCAAAACCTGCAAAATAAACCTAAGCTACAATGGAGAAAACCTACAAACAATGTTAATGAAAAACCTGCAAATAGAAATGAGGGTTAGGAAACAAAACAAATAAACAACCATGAAAAGAAAATACCTCACTTAGGTGGAAATGGGCCACCATGCCCTAGCTCATGGGAGCACCTCTCTCTTGGTTGGGAAGCAATGGCTTGATGAGATGAAGATGGAGGAGAGGGAGAGTGGGTGGTTTGAGAGCAAGAGGTCTCAAAGCATCCACGAGCAGCATAACAATAGGCAAGTGAGGAGTGTTTTGAGAGTGACTCCCCACCCTCCTTTTATAGTTTTTCCAAGGGATTTTAGGGTTTTAAGCCCTTAGTCAGGGATTTAGCCCCTTTTTTGGGCCTTTATCCCCTTTCGCCCTAACTTTAGCCCCTATCAGGGTTTTAGCCCCTTTTTGAGGGCTTTAACTCCTGGGGGGCTCTTTTGGGCTCTTTTGGGCTCTTTTGGGCCCTTTTCTTCATCCTTGGGCTCTTTTGGAGGTGTGGGGGTCAAATGGAAGGTCTTATGGAGTGAAATGAGTGTTGTGAGATGATGTCCTTGGGTGGTGTAGGCCATTGAGAGCTATGTGGGGGAATTTTGGCTTAACAAATTGCCCCCTAATGTGTGAGGGCAGGAGCTCAACGTATGGAGGAGAGCTGGTGCTTCCGGGGCTGGGGCATGGTGGATTTTGTTTTTTGTATTAATTTGGTTCCCATCAATGGGTGAGATACAATAAATGTGTGACATGTATATGGACGAGGTGGACATTCCCATGCTCGTGACAATGTCAAAAGAATCATTTGATCTATGCTCTAAAATACAAGAGTCGATCATATACAAATAATGTTACAATGATGGTTGCCTCTCATGTGAGGCTGAATACAATACTGATCTGATACATTGGACTCATGGAATCCTACATCTTCATGACTGATGGTCTACTAGATTTGGTACATAGCTGTGTGGACTCGTTGATTGAGAGTCAGAGTCTCTGTGGTACAAGTATGCTGCATCAATCATAAAGGTATATCGAAGCACTACTGGGGCTTCAGATCACTGTCTCCAACGCAACCCAAAAATCACAAGGGACATAACCTGTTTAGGTCCCTCGAGTGGACTCACCAATGTGCTAGAGTCATGTGACATCCAGGGTCTTCAACCAAGTACTGTGTGAAACAAACCCTGTATGAATCTCAATGGTGCGATGACAGAGTTGAAGTCGAGCACGTGAGAAATAACCATCTCAAGAGGCACTAAGGAATCCTCTCAAGTGGTCCAAGAAACTCGTCAATGATGTTAATGAAACCAAGGTACAGTGACCTCTAGGTATACCCTCTGGAATATGTGTGTTGGTGTCGACAGAGGGAGACCTACCCCTAGTTAAGGAAATGATGTTTCCTTGACTAGGAGCATGAGGGATAACCGAAAGGTGTGAAGCAATCTTCGAACTGACTCACTAAATTGGGGGAGGGGGGGGGAAGGGAAAAAAAAACTGAATAGGGGTAGGGGGGGGGGGGGGAGACTCAAAATTCCTTTGTTCA
>LPNX010923340.1:466323-492398 GCA_001517045.1 Pseudotsuga menziesii
GGTAGAAAATGAAACTTAACTCATGGGAATGGGATCATAGCTGTAATACTGGGAATGTCGTTGCAGATCGGAAATACTTGGAGGAGGTGGACACTTTTGATACTGATGGGATCCAAGGAGGACATATTGCAGAGTACTCTGAACAGAGGTGACCCAATGTGGGGATGCTGCCAAACTGTTTTCTATGGGCTGGTGTCTAGGGACACCATTGTGGTATGATCTCATGGATTTTTGGTGAGCCTGAGAAGGTAAATGCTCGGTGGTGCTTTCAATTTTAGAGAGTCTGAAAGCATGAAGAAGACTCCAATGGGGGCTCTTTTTCATTGGTAGTCTCCTGTGCCTGAAAAGGGATAAAAGTATACATAGGATAGCTCTCCCATCCTAGAGGGGATGAGAGACTTATTTACCATTGGTAGTCCAATCAGGCCGAAAAAGGTTAAACCAATACTGACTGGATGGTAATTCAGATACTTTTACGAGCATGAACGAAACCAAGTTTGCTCAGCAATATTTTCTTGATGAAACGGCTGAAAAAGAGCTTAACGACAACCGGTGGTGAGCTTTTTCATAAAGTGCAGCCCCTCTGCCCGAGAAAGCACAAAAGTGTGCGGAGGGGACTGGTCTTGGCTTGAGTGTGCCAAGGATGTCCTTTTCATGAAATGGTCTACATGGTCCACAAAAGGAGGTAAATGAGACAATGTAGACACCCTATCCTATACTTTAGCGATCGGGAAAGGAAGCAGCTACGCTCGACGATCTTTTCATTGTTTTAAGGAGTCAAAAAAGAGCTTAAACGAAACTCCAATATGGTCAACCGACTACGGTGGCATGAGCTGTGCCCCCATGTCGGGATGGTGGAAAGAGGTCCAAAGGTCATCTGCGTAGTATGCACAGAGCAAAAGGCTCTCAAACATACCAATACATGCATGGGATATATCGTGGTAGAGGCCTACGAGATGGTGCGGCAGAGGCACGCAAACCGAGGTGGCTCTTGGGAAGAGGTCAGGAGAGCGTGTGTGTGTGTTACAGTGGAAGAACTTGACTACATGTGATGTGAGTACAAGTCCGGAGGCATTTATATGCCAAATACATGTAAGAAAAGAAATCGTTTTGTGGATAGTGGTCCAGAGGTCCACGTAAGGTGCAGTAAGAAGAAAAGATAATCTATGTTTTAAAAATACAAAATAAAAGCTGAAATTACATTCCTATCCAGGCGGTGGCCCGAGGACACTTCTATGTCAAATATATGGAAGAAAAAAAAGGGTTTTGTGGACGATGTTCTAGATGTCTGCGTAAGGTGCGGTGAAAAGAGACAAATATAAATACAAAAAACAAAGTTATAGTACAATCCTTAATGGGCAGCATCCTGACAACTCGCATGAGTAGCGGTCGAGAAGTGTGATACAAGTACAGGTCCATAGACACTTGCATCATCATGTCATGGATCATAAACCAAGGTGACTTGTGGGAAATAGTCCCGAAATTGATTGATTAAACATGAGACGATGGCCTCATCAAGAGATATAAATTTGAGCCCAGAGGTGTGAGAGGTGTCTTGAACCGGTTCCAGGTGACTTTGAATTAGCACCTGATGGTGCTGCCCCTAGAGCATTGGTGCACTTTGGAGTTTTGTGTCACTATGTATATCCTATTGAGAAAGCATATGTGGCTTCTCATTTTGTATTGGACATGTTTTGGACATGCGTCTTATCTTTTATCTATATATATTTTTTACACACGTGGATGCACTTTTATGGTTTTATTATGTGAGCCTGTTATGATGCTGTGGAATGCAAATGTCTATGTGATGTATTATTACACTGTGTGTGTATTTTTAGACATAGTTATGCATGATGTTATGGTTTTATGTTTCCTGTATGTGATTGTGGATGTGCCAATTTAGAATATCGTTAGCCAATCTGCGACACTATTGAGGTTTCTGGGAACATGTGTGAATGTGATGGATTCAAATCTTCTAACCATCTGTTTAGTGCAGAGGTACTTTCTAAAGAGGGAGCAATCACGAACTCGATAGTGGTTGTTCAGTTGAGAAACAAGCAGCTAGGAGTCTAATAAGACATTGATATGGTGAATTCCTAATTGTAGAGCGGCGGCCAAGAGGCCATTGACACCATCATACTCCGCATGGTTGTTGGTTGCGGTGCCCATGCATATTTCGTCAATGTGGATCAACTCATGTGATGGGGAGTAGATTACCCATGCAGCTGAGGTGAAGTTCAGGTACCATCTACTTGCTCCATCTGTGAATCCCATATATCGATCTGAGGAGTGCTCCATCTGTAGCAATGAGAGGAAACGATACATAAGACTCAATCGGGAAAAATTTGTAAAACAAAAAATGGAAAGACTATAATACATTTTAGAACACTATCACTCAAGGGGTGACGTTAGGGGAAAAGTCATTTGGAATTTCCCAGGATCAAAAGTCATTCCTTTGTGTGACACAATGAATCCTTAGACACAGCCTATGGGGACACAGAAAACAAACTTGGATGGGTTCAAGCAGATCTTGTACTGGCAACATTGCATTAGGACTTGTCACAAGTTGTCTATGTTGTGTGTGGTTTTGCGACCGCGTGATGAGCTTCTCGAAACACACCAACACGATGTGAACAAGATCATGGAAGCAATGCGTCATGGCACACTGGAAGGTGGCTCCAGCATTTTTAAGGCCAAAGGGCATGAATCGGTAGGCGAATGTGCACCATGGGGTTGTGAATGCCGTTTTGTAATGGTCTTGTTTCCAGATTTGGATTTGGTTGTAGCCGAAAAATCTATCCATGAAAGAAAAGGCTTCATGTCCAGCGCATGCATCGATGATCTGGTCAATGAAAGGTGTGGGGAAGTTGTCTTTGGGAAATGCCCCATTGAGATTGCAGAAGTCTGTGCAAACACGAATGGTACCCTATTTTTTATTCACAGGAACAGGATTAGAAACCCAAGTTGTGTATGCAATGGGATAAATGAAGCCAACTGTGCGCAGCTTCTCTATCTCGGATTTCATCGCAGCCACTTTGGATGGATGGATGGGTCGTTGCTTCTGGCGGACAGGTGCCACATCAGGCCATGTGTCGATGTGGTGCTCCACTATGGATGGATCTAAGCCAGGCATTTCAATGTATGACCAGGCGAGGATGTTGTGGAATTTTTTGAAGAGAGTGGTGTAGGAATCGACCTCTTCCGGGCAGCAAGATGCCCCTAGCAGGATTTCTTCAACGATCTCAGAGTTGGTTGAGATGTCGATCTTAATGGTTGGCGAAATGTTTTCCATCTTCCCTTCTTTAAAGGCATCAGGTGCTGGGATTGGTTTCTTGAACCAGACAACCTTCCCATGGATGAAATCTCTGGTCTCCATGAAAAACTGGTCGGACTGTGACACCAGCTCTTCTGGGAGGAAGAACTAATGATGGTGCATGTCATCCTGTGGGTATTCCGGGGCGGTCAAAGCTTCAAGTATCTCCTCGTCGTTGTTGAAGCAACGAAGTGACAGGTCTGATGAACTGTCGTTGGAGATGGGGATGAGCTGGTCGAGGGAACTAGAAATCATGTAAATGGACATGGTGTCAGACGAAGGAGGTGGTGGTGGGTGAACTTCTTCAATCAAGGTGATCTCAGAATCAAGGGAATGGTGATGGATTTCAACAAGAGCCATTCGAAATTTGGGCAGGTCTTGGCAATGGTGGGAGTAATGTCCATACAAGCTGCAAAGGGCGCAAGCATGGTTTGTCCTTAATGCCTTGTTCTTGACTAGTGGTGTAGTTGGGAGTTCAACCACGGGGATGTTTTCATTCATATCCATGGCATCCAGATGCAAACGGATCACTAGGATTTTAGGGCAATTCTGAGTTGGATGGCCCTGTTGTTCACAGATGGCAAAAGGTGGGATTTGTTGTGGTTCTGCAGTGGCTTTAGTGTTCTTTCCCCTCACCCTTTTGGGTTGGGGCGGTGCAGGTGCGGGTGTGGCGGTTGGTTTATGTGGATTGGGTGGGGGGTGTGACTCAACCGCAATAGGTTGCACTAGAGTTAACAAAACCTGGGGCATTGTTGGTTGAGCTGGTGGGTCTAGATACCACACCGAGATCCCCAATGTAAAGTTGGGTAGGCTTAAGGTGGCCATGACCGGCTTGCTCATGACACTAAGTGGGGGAAAGAGGAAGGGAATTGTATGGACCAGAGATGAGCCCACATAACTCCCAACTAGTTGCATGTGGGGGTGAGGTTGTGGTTGCAGCTATGCGTAATACTGCTACTAGGGGTGATGTTGTGGCTGTTGTTGGCGTTGTGGTTGTGGACGATGATGTGGTTTTGGTTGGGGATGTGGCTGTGGTTGTTGTTTGGGTGCAGTGGTGCTTGATGAGACCATGCACAAGTCGACATTTTGCTTTTGTGTCAATGGTGGTGACACCAACAGGAAAGGAGCCATCATGGTGGGATCCGTAAACAACCCAGGGCCCACATTTAATTGTGGGGAGGCTAGTGTGTTTTCAACCATAGTGTTGGTTGCGGGGATGACATTAGCGTGTGCAGTTTCCCCTTGTGGCTCAGTGGTGGTGATGGTAGGGATAACGTTGGCAGGCACTATTAACCCTTGTGGCTCATGGTAGGTGATTTGGTCAACCGTCACAATCTTCCCTTCATGGGGGAACATCATGAGGTGGAAGATAGTTGACGTGATGGCTTGCATGGCATACATGTAACTCCTCCCAAGGAGGAGGTTGTAGTCCAGTTGAGCGTTGACGACCTTGATATCGATCAGGAATGTCTTCTCGGCTAACGTGATGGGGACATGGGGAAGGATTCCTTGGGATTTAGTGGGGTGTCCATCATAAGCCCGTAGGTTCATGGAGGACGGTTGTAGAATTGGTGATCTAAGCTTCTGCCAAACCAAGGTAGACATGATGCACATGGATGTCCCCTCATCCATTATGAATCGGTGCACAACCAAATTCTGGATGGACACCAGGATTTGGAAGGCAATAGTGGAGGGAATGCGCTACTCTCCATTATCTATATCAAACGTGATTAACTTGGAGTCAGAGGGGTCTACTACCCCTAGAGCGGCTAGTAAGGATTTCCACTGCATTGGGCATGTTTTAAGTACCTCAAGAGCTAACATGGTTGTTGGTGTTGGGCCAAATCATCAATAATGCTATAGCTGACTGCAGCTCTAGCTATGGCATTATTAGTGATTTTGCGTATGGGGGTGTTGGGACGCGCACCTTAAGGGTATTTAGTTTTGGTAACTCTGCGGTTTTTGTGGAAGTTTGTAAGCAGAGTTACAACTCAAAACAGTCTTAGGGGTGTCAGGGTGGAGTCAAAGTCCTCTTTTTGTAATAAACCCATGGTTTAAGTCCAGGGTTTAGGGTTCGGGGTGCCCATGGTTTAAGTCCATGGTTTTGTAATAAGTGCACTATATAAATAAGCACTCTTGTAAATGAGTTAGGTTAGGATTTTTGATGTAAGATGAATTGATGCAAAGCTAAGGCTTGTTTTGTAAGAAAGGTTAAGTCCTAGCTGTGTGCGTGGATGACCTCTATAGCTGTGTGTGTAGAGGGTTTTTGGTGGTTCAGAAGATCTGCAGCTATGTGCGCAGAGGCCTGTAGCTGTGTGCATGGCTTAGAGGACTTGAAGGGATCTGCAGCTGAGTGCGCAGATCAGAAATGTGGTTTTTGTAAAGAGTTGAATAAAACACAGTTCTGTGGATGTAGCCCCTACACTGGGGGTGAACCACGTTATATCTAGTGTTGTGGTTCTTTTGTGTTGTTTATGTTATGTTTTTTTATGCATTGATAAGTAAATAAATGATAAGTAAGATCACTGCTAAATAATAACTTCACTGTGAATTCCCAGTAAGGGTTAAGCAACTAACTGTCTGTTCATCTAGTTGCGAAGTTATATACGTATTGTCGAAGCTCTATATTATATAATCATAACTTGTTAAAGGCTAAAGGTACAGTAATATCCCTCTTCTACTTGCAGAAACCTGGTTCTACGGCACCCCATAGCTGTTTCAGGTGAGACTACAACCTGTTCGTAGGTTGTTGCCGAAAGGGCCAACACTGTGGGTCTTTTGTTGGTGCGAAGTTAATGGTGTAAAACCCAGGTCTGTCCTATAGCCCAACAAATTGGTTTCGTTGCTGGTTGAACTCAGTATCTGCTCAAGAGGTGTTTACGTCATACCTCAAGGGATATGTTCTGGAGACCCTCTATGAAGGAAATTGGTGATTGGCTTGATGAGACTTATCTAAAATTCGCTGAGCAAGAGAACAAAGATCCGCGTCGTAGTGCAAACGAATTTTTACAAAGGTATTTTTTTGTGATGTTTATGAAATTTTCTTTGGTAGCATCCACATAGAGTTGTACAAGTCGTTATCCAGGTTGACAAAGAGAAGGACAAACTTCCAAGAAGGTCAGTTACTTGCTTGGACCCCTACAAGAATTAATATATTGAAAAGGGTGAACAACAAGATATCTCGAGCTGTTGATTTCTGGACGACACGAACCCTTGAAGCATTTGTGACGGAGTTTGCCATCGACACGAGTACTTCCTTTAGTGAAGCCGAGCGGCAGTTTTTCAAAGGACTAAGGGGTAAGTTTTTGAATTCATTTAGTTCAAGAATTAAAATGCTATTAGCTGAAAAAGGTATACTACTCATTGAATCAGACTGTTAGATTTAGTCTTACTAACCTATGTTTGCAAGTGAAAATAACTTCGATGAGAAAAGTGGTTTGCTGGGAAGTGGAAAAAGGTACAAAAGAGATTTCAGATCCTATTCCCTAGGTCACCATACCGAGTATTCCCCTGTAAATCCCACAGATTCAGAACCTGAAGAAACCCCTTCTGTTGGAAACCCTTCGGTAACCCCGCCGCGCAGACCTGTTATCCCAAAGAATCTGTCGCAGTCTGCAAGTAACCCTAGCCCAAGTATTCCTGTCACAGGTTAGTCTACCCCAGTCAGTTCACCCCCGCCTACCTCCAGTCCCCCTCCAACCCCCCCTAGATCCACTATGGCCCACATGATTGATGATATTAAGCTCCCTGTTTTCAAAGGAACTGGATCAGAGGATCCAAAACAGTTCTGGTTTTTATGTGAAGCAGTGTGGAATGCTAAGAACATTATGGATCAAGATGTAAGAAGGGCGCAGCTCGTTACTTCTTTTAGAGACCGGGCTTTGACCTAGTTCATGAAATTCTCCAGTAATCAGAGTCATTCCTTAGATGATATTAAAGCAGCAATAATTAAAGAGTTTAAGAAACCTAAATCAGAGTCGCAGTGTATCATTGAATTGAAAGAGATTCAGCAGAGGCGAGGAGAATCAGTGTGGGACTTTGATCAGAGGTTCAAAGTTTTTCTAGACCAAGTCAGTTTCACCATTGGACCTGTGCAGCACAAGGAATGGTTCATTGCAGCATTGCTCCCGCGTATCAGGACTCCACTCATGCAACAGAAGGTTGCTGACCAGCAAGAGGCTCTGGAAATCGCGATGAAGCTTGAAACCGCTCCTGTCGAAGATAATTCTGGTATCGCTCAAATCCAAGCGTAGTTGGCAGCAATGGCTCTAGAGCTTCGCAATATGAAGAACGAAAAAACTAGTCATGAAGAGGTTTGGTGTACACAATGTCGGATAGAAGGTCACGACAAGGAACAGTGTCCTGTGGTAAGAAATTACATGAATACTGGTGTGCCAAACCCGTTCGACCCTACTGTTCTATATTGTGAGATCTGTCGGACAACTAGCCAGCATCGACCTGAGAATTTCTATCTGCTACAGAGGTATGTATAAGTCCCCAAGAACCCCTACTGCAAGTTCTGTAAGTCAGTAGGACATAATGAAGATGAGTGTCGCAGTTTTGACCTCATGAGAGAGCGCACCTATGACGCCTATCGGGTACAAAATGAGGGACAGAGCAATGATGGCTATGGGTACCGTGGTGGTGCATCAGGTAGAGGTGCTTTTGGAGGTCGTGGTCATGGTGGTATGGCTGGTAGAGGACGAGGTTAGGTGGTGTGTTATAGCTGTAACCAGGCTGGACATATAGCTCACGACTGTCAGAACCCAACTACGACATGTTGGTATTGCCGAGCAGGAGATCATGTGATCGAGCAGTGCCCGCAACTGATAGCTAATATTCAGGAATGAAACAGTGCCCCTACTCAGAATATTCAGATGATTTCCATTGAGCAAAGACCTGCCCCAGCCATTAATGTTGTTACACGGAGTGGAGCTACGACGCACATACAAAATGAGGAGAAACAGCCTGACGAGGCTTGGGTTCGTAAGGCCCCGGAGAAAGTCCCAGCATTTGATATCGAAAGAGAAAAAGAGAAATTCATGGAAGCCAAGAGAGATTTTGTTGATCCTAGCACATCAGTAGTACCTGCGCCACCATAGCAGCAGCAGTCGTAGCCGCAAGAAGCTTCGAAGGATAAAGTAAGTACACTGTCCTCCTTTTTACAGAGTTTCCTGAACCTCTTAAGAAATCAGAATGCTTTACATGAGTTGCAGAAAGTTATTGCTTCTTGCGAACCTCCGTGAAGTTCTAGTAAGACAAAAACTGTTAATAGAGTCAGAAGAACTGGTATGGAAATGAGGTTGAATGCTCAGATAGGAGAGTATGAGATGACTGATGTGATCTTGGACTTAGGGTCAGAAGTAAATGTCCTAACCAAGCAGACCTGGGAACAAATGGGAAAACCTACCCTTGATTGGTCCCCTATATAGCTGAGATTAGCCAATCAGCAGAAGATTGTGCCCCTAGGAAGATTCCCTAGTGTCTCAGTAGATATTGATGGGGTCAAGACTTTAGCAGACTTCGAAGTTATTGAGATCATTGATGACAACAATCCCTATCCATCCTTGTTAGGAATTGAATGGGCAATGGAAAATGCTACAGTCATTAACCTTAAGAAGAGACAGATGACTTTCGAAGGGAAAGATTTGAGATTCATAATACCAATGGACCCTTCTCAAGGAGAAAGGTACACAGAACCACTCAGAGATGAAGATCAGGATGTCTTGGACCATATTTATAATATCACAGCTAAAGAAGAAGATTATGTTGATCCTACTGCCGAGCGTATCATGGATTGGCAGTGTGACAGCTCCTGCATGACAGATTCAGATGATGGGTTAGAAAACTGGCAGAACAGACTTTATGAGCTGCATGGACATAGATGTGCCAGAATTACCAAATCTCTCATATGGCTTGGTGCACAAGAAAGAGTCCCACCTATTTTTGATGGCTTGTCAGACCCAGAATAGTTTATTGAACAATTCTCAGACCAGATACTAGATTCACAGAAAATGGAGACTCTGGATTCAGCATTCAGAGCCACAGCAGCCAGATGGTGGAGTGGCCATAAGAAGAACATTCCTAGTTGGGAAGCTTGTTAGAAGTTCCTTCGCCTGAGATTTATGGATCAGCCCCAGGAGGTGCAAAGCAGGTTTGATGGAAAGACTAGCCCTTGGGAAAATTTGGCACAGTGCTACGAAGCGTGGCAGCATGTACCTCAGGAAGAATGGGTACATAGGTTTGTGCATACTCTGGAACCGATAGCAAAGAACTGGTACGCGGAGGCTGAGCTTTGCCAGGATACTGTAAGTTGGGATTGTCTTGTTGATAATTTTGTGCATACCTTTTCTACTAATGAAGTTTCTCTAGCTTTAGATGCAGCTATCAGGTTGATCCATACTAAGGTATTTGATGACCAAAAAGTAGTAGAATACCGGCATGATTGGAAAGCACAAGAAGCCCATGCAGTACAATGTTCTAACCTTGCAATTGATGAGGATGATGATCAGCGCAATATTGATATTCTTGAGTCAGAAGGACACTGCGAAGTACACGAACCAGCAGTCAAAGCACCTGAAGTGACTCAGCCCCTAAAGACGTGGACAGTCAACATTGGATCCGAAGAACAACCTAAGTATGCTACCATTGGAGATTATTGGGATGAAGAAATGGTAAGCAAAGTGACCCAACTTCTCCATGAATATCAGGACATATTTCCAACGAAGTTCTCAGAGATGAAAGGTATCCTTGGTGATATCGACGTGATAAAGATCCCTTTGAAACCTGATGCGAAGCCTGCAAAACAGTGCCCTTATAGGTTGAACCCTAAGTATAAGGAAAAAGTTAGGATGGAGATGGATAAGATGCTTGCTACAGGAATTATTGAGCCTGTTGAAGAATCCAAGTGGGTTAGTCCTACGGTGGTGCAAGAGAAGAAGACTAAGGGCGAAATCAGAATCTGTGTTGATCTGAGGAAGCTGAATGATGCTTGTCTACATGATCCTTTCCATACCCCCTTTACAAATGAAGTTTTAGACAATGTCGGAGGGTAAGAGGTGTACTCTTTTACTGATGGATTTTCGGGTTACCATCAAATTAGGATTGCTCTAGAGGATCGACATAAGACAACCTTTTCTACAGAAATGGGATCCTTTCAATATACAATTATGCCCTTTGGATTGAAGAATGCCCCTGCTATGTTTTCTAGAGTAGTCATCTCTGCCTTTAAGGAATTTATACATAAATTCTTAGAAGTTTATTTTGATGATTGGACTATCTTCGGGCTACTAAAAGACCATATCACTAGTTTAAGACTCATGCTGGATAAGTGTAGAAAGCACCATATTTCCTTGAACTTGAAAAAGTGTATCTTTTGTGCACCTTTTGGAATTCTGCTAGGTCACATTGTATGTAAGAAAGGATTGATGATGGATCCCGTGAAGATAGATATTATTGTGAACCTTCCACCTCCGAAGTCTGTTAACCAAATTCGAACTACACTTGGTCACACTGGATATTATAGGAAATTCATCAAAGGGTATACTCAGATTACAGCTACGATGGAAAAGCGGTTGAAGAAAGATATTAAGTTTGAATGGACACCCGAGTGTCAAGCCAGCTTGGATATTTTGAAGGAAAAGATGGTCACTGCTCCTATCTTAGTATTCCCTGACTGGAATAAGGAGTTTCATGTGCATGTCGATGCATCCTCCATTGCTCTGGGTATAGTATTGGCTCAGTCAGGTGAAGGTAATATCGATCACCCTATTTCTTTTGCATGTAGAAAATTGTCCACAGTAGAGAAAAATTATACTACAACAGAATGCAAAGGTCTTGCTATGGTGCATGCATTGCAGAAGTTTCGACATTATCTGTTAGGATCTCATTTTAAGATGTTCATTGACCACTCTGCTTTGAAATATTTGGTTAACAAGCCTGTGCTAGGTGGCAGGATATGCAGATGGTTGATCCTGTTTCAGGAATATGACTTTGAGATCATAGTTAAGCCTGGAAGACTTAATCTAGGACCTGACCACTTGTCGAGGCTCGAGTCAGGCGAAGAACCCACCAGTTTGGATGAAGGTCTTCCTAATGCCCAGTTGTTTGCCATCCAGATGGTTGATGAATATTTACAGGATATTGTTCAGTATTTGTCTACAGGTTTTCCACCCACCGAGATGACAACACAGCAGAAAAAGCAGCTGGTGGTGAGAGCAGCCGACTTTACCTTAATAGCAGGACAGCTGTATAAGATGGGACCAGATGAAATACTGCGTAGGTGTGTCTTGGAGCACGAAAAGCCGCTGATTATGGCTGAGGCAGACTCTGGAGCAGCAGGAGGTCACTATGCAGGCAAAGCTACGCACAGAATATTTTGACAGCCGAGTTGTGGTGGCCCACAGTTCACAAGGATGCAAGAGAATATTACCACAGCTGCGACATCTATCAAAGGACAGGAAAACCATCCAAGAGGGATGAAATGCCTCTAGTCCCACAGGTAACTTTACAAGCATTTGACAAGTGGGCTATTGATTTTGTTGGCCCTATCAATCCACCTGCGAAGAAATCAGGAGCAAGATATATTATTACAGCAACTGACTACCTTACCCATTGGGCCGAAGCTCAACCAGTAAAGAACTGTAGCACTGCTACAGCTGCGCAGTACATCTTTGATAACATCTTGTCCAGGTTTGGGTGTCCTAGAGTTCTTATGAGTGATCAAGGATCACATTTCCTAAATAAGATTATTGAAGTATTGACTGAAGAATTCCAAGTGTATCATCAGAAGAGTACTGCCTATCATCCGCAAGCAAATGGAACTGTCGAAGCTTTTAACAAGATCCTTGAACATGCTTTGACGAAGGTTTGCAATGTTAACAGAAATGACTGGGATCTTAGAATTCCAGTAGTACTATGGGCTTATAGAACCACCTGCAGGAATTTGATAGGCCATACACCTTTTAGGTTGGTCTATGGACAAGAAGCAGTCATGCCCATGGAGTACATTGTTCCTAGCCTCAGAATATCTACTTTCACAGAGATGGATGACCCAGCTATAATGACTGAAAGGCTGACAAAGATACTAGAACTTGAAGAGGACAGATTTATTGTAGGGTTCCAGCAGCAAGTGCAGAAAGCTCGAGAAAAAGCGTGGCATGATAGACACATCAAGAAGAAGCAGTTCTAGCAAGGTGATCTTGTGCTCTTATATGAAAGCAAATTCATAAAATTCCCAAGCAAGTTCATGACACATTGGAAAGGACCATACATAGTGCAGACAGTTACTGATGGTGGTGCAATCTAGTTAGCTAATTTTAATGGAGAAATTTTATCGTCTATGGTAAATGGTAGTCGATTAAAGAAGTAAAGGGATAGGCCGGGACCTCCTAATCAGAAATAACAACAAGAAGGAAATTCTAAGTACCAAGAACAATTGAAACTGGGTGCTAGACTATAAGGACTCTGTTCTCAAAGCTACAAAGTCTGGAAGACTGTCAAAATTCGAAGGTTAAAGTTTGGGTGCCACGTGGGTCAAGATGGGTCAGAGGTCAATATTGTGGCGAAGGTACTCATTAAGGTGAAGCTAAATTTAGTAGTTATGTCGAAGATCAAAGGTGTGTTGCAGCCTAAAATGTGACGGATGGGACAAACCAGACTTGGCGGCGTCGGCACGAGAACTGCCCTAACTAACTGTAATGATGATATTTTGGGAAAATCTCGCGCTGGGTGGGCAGGATTTCCACCACTCTATCAGATTCGGTGTCATTAATGCACCATGATGACAGATTCTATTGTGGGATTCTATAAGAAGCTACACCGGCCTACGACTCCTGCATTGAGCATTTCTTTGAGTTTCTTCAGTTAGGACCATGTCGAATGATCGTGAAGCCCAACAGTTATCACAAGATTTCAAGGAGAGAGGTCTACAGAACCTTCTGAGCAATCCACCTATGCAGAAATGCTTGAACAGGACGAAGAAAGGTAGAAGTTTGCTCTAAACCGGACGAAGAAAGGCATAAGTTTGCTCTAATGTGGAGCGACGAAAGGCACAAGGCCTCATGAGAAGACTCTAAAGGATCCCGCCATGTAGCCTCCTAGATGGAGCCGCTAACAGAGTTAGAAGGCCCAATGAGTCCCATGACCATCATAAATATTCAGATATGTAGACGGATACAGAGCCTGACAGAGTGCGAGGGGAGACCATGTATGGCTTCAGCAAGCAGTGCACTATGTTTCACCAACGAGAATCTACAACCAGAAAGCAGCAGAGTGTCCCGGGACGGGCCACTAGTGAGTCTTAGGGGCCTGTTGGGACACGCACCTTAAGGGTCTTTAGTTTTGGTAGCTCCACGGTTTTTGTGGAAGTTTGTAAGCGGAGTTACGACTCAAAACAATCTTAGGGGTGTCGGGGTGGAGTCAAAGTCCTCTTTTTGTAATAAACCCATGGTTTAAGTCCAAGGTTTAGGGTTCGGGGTGCCCATGGTTTAAGTCCATGGTTTTGTAATAAGTGCACTGTATAAATAAGCACTCTTGTAAATGAGTCAGGTTAGGATTTTTGATGTAAGATGAATTGATGCAAAGCTAAGGCTTGTTTTGTAAGAAAGGTTAAGTCCCAGCTGTGTGCGTGGATGACCTCTGCAGCTGTGTGCACAAAGGGTTTTTGGTGGTTCAAAAGATCTGCAGCTGTGTGCATAGAGGCCTGTAGCTGTGTGCGCAGCTTAGAGGACTTGAAGGGATCTGCAGCTGAGTGCGCAGATCGGAACTGTGGTTTTTGTAAAGAGTTGAATAAAACATAGTTCTATGGACGTAGCCCCTACACTGGGGGTGAACCACGTTATATCTGGTGTTGTGGTTCTTTTGTGTTGTTTCTGTTATGTTTTTTTATGCATTGATAAGTAAATAATTGATGAGTAAGATCACTACTAAATAATAACTTCGCTCTGAATTCCCAGTAAGGGTTAAGCAAGTAACTGTTTGTTGATCTAGTTGCGAAGTTATATACATATTGTCGAAGCTCTGTATTTTATAATCATAACTTGTTAAAGGCTAAAGGTACAGTAATATCCCTCTTATGCTTACAGAAACCTGGTTCTGCGGCACCCCATAGCTATTTCGGGTGAGACTGCAACCTGTTCGCAGGTTGTTGCCGAAAGGGCCAACACTGTGGGTATTTTGTTGGTGTGAAGTTAATGGTGTAAAACCCGGGTCTGCCCTATATCCCAACAGGGGGGGTGCGGGAACGTGGGTAATTAGAGAGGTAGGTTGGTTGTCTTAGACATGGATGCTATTGATGAGTCGCCAGGTTCGGTGGTGGTACCGTACTGATTTCGTCTAGTCTGTAAGTTGACCTCTTTAGTGGTCATGGTCATTAGGTGGTGAACACCTATTTCAGCCATGGGCAGTTCCCTCGGAGCATTGGGATTGGCCTGGGGAGGGGGAGTTGTTGCCACTAGTCCTTGGACTGGTATTGGGTCTTGAAGCACCATGGGAGGAGGTCCTTGTGGTGCCTAGTTGGGTTGGGCTTGAGTGGGGGCATTGGCGGCCTGTTGGGCCTCATTTTGAATGGCCTGCTTAGTGCGATCCATGAGGGGACACTCAAATGTGTAATGCCCATAAATATCACAGAGTGTACAAGGTTGGTTTGTATGCAACGGATCATTGCGACTTGGTGCATTCTACCATGGGGGGTTTTGGGCTGGCCTGTTAGCTGCGGCATTATTCAGAGAGTTTGATTTCTCACCACCTCCCTACGGTTGGTTATTGCCTTGGTTGCGAGGCCGGTTGTTTCTAGCTTTCCCTTGTTGATTGTTGGGGGCAAGCTAGTTGGGACAGTTTTGTTGTGCTAACACTTGTCCCAACGGAGTGGGTGGAGCGGGTGGAGCGAGGGCGGGGGCTTGAACTTGTTGCACTGGTGGTGCATAGTATATTTGTGGGGGTGGTGGTGCCACAAATGAGGGAATTTTCCCCACATACTATTGTGTTGGCCAAGCCATGCCCAAAGCCTACATGACCAAGAAAGCTTCTAACCTCTTTTTTCATTTTCGAAGGGGGAAGGACAGTAATGACTTCGATCTTAGCAGGATCTACCTTAATTCCTTGGGAGGAAACATGGTGTCCTAAAACTATACCTTCTATTAGTAACATTTTACATTTTTCATGACTAAGAGATAAATTCATTTGTTAACATCGGATCAATACCTTCTCGAGGTTATCAAGGGCTTCTTGAAAAGTATTACCATAGGTTGTAAATTCATCCACGTATACCTCCACACAGTCATGTATAATATCAAAAGAGATTCCTAAGACTACTTGCTAAAAGGTGCTAGATGCATTACATAGGCCAAATGGAAAAACTTGATAAGCGTATGTTCCCCAAGGGAATGTAAAGGTGGTTTTATCTTGATCTTCCGGTGCTATCAAAATCTGGTTGTAACCACTATATCCATCAAGAAAGGAAAAATATTGTTTACCTGACAGGGTATCTAACACTCGATCAATAAAGGGTAAAGGAAAGTAATCTTTGAGTGTAGCTTTGTTTAATTCTCTAAAATCAACACAAATGTGCCATTTCCCTATGACTTTCTTTGGAACTACCACTAAGGGAGACACTCATTTACTATCGGAGATAGGATAAATGAAACTAGTAGTGAGGAGCTTTTGTAATTCTTCTTTTACTATATCCTTTAGAGCAGGATTCATCCTCCTTTGTGGCTGCCTTACAGGTGACATGCTTGGATCCATGTAAATGTGGTTAATACAAGTGTCAGGGTTTATACCCTTCATATAGTGTATTCCCATGCAAATGCTCCAGCTTGTTTTGAAGAACTTTAAGCAGCTGTACTTGTTGATTCACACTTAACACTGCATTTATATGTAAAAACTTTTCAGGGCCAACCTCACAAGGTATAGTATATGGTTTCGTATGCTCTTCAATTGTGAAGACACAAGGTGTTTCTGTAAACATCGAAAGAGCCATATTCTCTTGAAATTTGTCTCCGAAAATGTAGTAGAACTGAGCAAAAGACTGTGGGAGATCTATACAAGTTGTCGAAGAGACAAACTGGTTTAATGCATTCTCAGTGGTCTGCTCTTGAAGTGCCCAAGAGAAATCACTAGGGAGGGAGATATCATCAAAGTCTTCATCCCCGAAACACCAATTTAACCACCGTGATTTTTCAATTATTGGTTGTGCTGGGGGGTATAATATAAGTCTCTGTGTAGACAACCCATTGGGAATTGTCATCTCTCCATCCCTGCATCCTGTAAAAACATTGGAAGTAGCTAGCCATGGTCTTCCCAAGATAATAGGATTTCCTTTGGAAGGATACTTTGATTCTACGACCATAAAGTTGACTGAGTATTCCCATGAGGCTACTGATACGATAATATCATCCAGGACTCCGACAGGTTTTACCGTAGTATAGTCTACAAGTTATAGGATAGAAGGGGTAGGGCGGAGAAATTGTCCTAACTGTAAAACTCCTAATACTATGGTGGTCATCATATTGATAGCGGATCCTAAATCGATTAATGTATTGTCTATGGTGGTGTCGTTTATAATTACAGTCACTACTGGGGCTCCTGGATTTGTATATTTTGCAATCTGGGATTGATATTTCATACATTCAGACATATCTCCTATAACATGAATTGTGTTACCACCTAATTTGTACTTGGTGGTTTTTTATCAAGTGATCTTGGTGAACCGGACAAATATTTTTTGTTCAGACTTCAGAAGACCTTCGGAAGTACTTCTGGGAAGTGCTTGTTGTACCATATCACAGGTCCATACCCCATGGGGAAATTGTAATAAATGTTCTAGCATGATAGTGTCTGTAAAAGACTTGGTCTCTTAGAATTTATTTGTCAATCTGATTAGCCCAGGGTGTCTTTTCCCTTGGTTATTATTGGTTGTTGAATAAATGAATGATAATTTCTGAGTTTTTCACTCAATATCTCCAAAGTTGGGGTGGTCAGCTTGGCATTTAGGCCTATTGAGGTCATTAGAGTCTATGTGTAAATGTATAAACATGCTAGGCATCATGGTTGAGTCATATGAACATGTCTAAGTCCCCCTAGGTTTTTCAATTTTTTTAATTTTTTTATTTTTTCAGTGTTTTTTATTAAAATTTAATTTTTCCAAAACTTAGGCTATTTTTTAATAATTTAATTGGAAAAATTGGTTTTGTAATAAAAGTGGGATCAGAAATCAGTTTCAGTCATGGGGGTGCTCATTTTCAAGCTAAGAGCACCATGTAAACCCATAGACCCAATTTTTTCAAGTTTTGAGTGATTTTCCATCACTCATGTCAAAAAGCCCCAAAAAATCAATTATTGATTATTTTAATTAATAAATTGATGAATAATGGAGCAAATCCAAAATCCTAGATCGATGGATTCTCAACCGATTTGATTGAAATCAGTCAAATATGCACAGATTGACTGGATCTAACAAATCCTTGACTGAAGGAGGTGATATGGACAGATCCAGAGTTGAACTTCAGCCTCCTTTATGGGGAATTGTGCCCTCTCTCTCTCCTCCACACATGTGGGCTCTCCTAGAAGCTCTATGGATTGATGTGTTAGACTGTGGGGTGATTTGTCAGCTCAATCAACCCCCCAATTGACAAGTAGCCTCAGTGGAAGCTCAATTCAGCTTCAAATCGGCATTAATGGACTCTCCTTCAACTACAATGGTCTGTCTCCTTGGGATTTGTGCCCCCCTTGGGCTGGATCTCCTTTTTTTGTATAAATAAAGCTCAGATCACCTCTTCCAAGCTAGTTAGAACTGGGATTGAGGTGTTGTTTCTATTGTACTATTGTTATTGTTTATTATTCTAGAATAAAGAATCTTTGGAGGCAAGATCTATGGTGTAATGCTCTTCATGTGTGGATGGTGATTGTCAAATGCTTATGAGGTATAATCTGTGTTATTTATCTTTGCTTTTGCTAGTTAATTGTTGGCCTTGAAGGAGAGAGATCCCTCCTATTAGGGTAAGAGTTTATTCTAGTTTTATTTATGCTCGTACTATTTTCTTGTTTCATATCTATTGGGGCTGCATATATTTTAAGTTTAATTGCATGCTTTCCAATTATCTTTTCCAACAGCACCTATGTTTTAACCATCTATTTGTGCAAGGATTTCTAAGTTGCAGGTGATATCGCTTGTAGAAGAGGTTGATATGGTTTGCATATTCCTAATCTTCAAGATCTTCTGGAGGGCATAGTCCCTCAATGTTCCACCAAAGCAAACTCCAAATCCCAACATTCCTAGGCTTACAGCACTCTTTCTCTCTCTTTCTCCTTCAAAAAATAAATTTTCTTACCTGGTTACTATATTTCAAATATTTGTTATAATTTATATCAGTCATATTAAATTAAATATTACATAGATATACTATTTCAAAGCTCATAGTCTAGATCTCATTTCTGAAAAGTATCATTAAGCATTCTAGATCTAGCTTAGGGAAATCGTCTGTTTTGCATGGCAAGTTAAAGAGAATCCGTAGGTTGCATGCTCTAGATTTCCTTTTCTGTTTTAAAAATATTAAATTCAGTAATAATTGCATATTTCATTTTCTGCACAAACAGCAATCCAAAATCCCAAGGAAATCTTGCTTTCCTTGGTTCCTTTTTCACCTGTTTAGCTAGTTTTAACTTAGTTTTTTTTTAGTTAAGGTAGGCTGACCCAAAGGTACTCTTAAAGTGATTTTGGGAATATTTTATTCTAACAATATTTTTGGTTTTTATCTGGTGTAACAGAAAATAAGAGAAGCTTCTGTTCGAAAGTGGCCTCGGGAGCATTCAAATCCCCCCAGGGGTCTCCCTTTTGACTGAAATTTCAAAATTTTGGAAAGTTGTAAGATCTTGGATTCATCCCATATAAGGACCAAGAGGTTTCTGATATTTAATTTTTTTGATATTTTAACCAATAATAATAAAAGGAAATCCTTTTTGATTAGGCTCTTTCGAGCCCACTCCCCATCCCCCTAGGGGGGGATCTGCGTCCATTTCACTTTTTTGCATTTTTCCCTTTTTTATGTTCTAGTTTATTATTGACATGCAGGATTGTATAATTTGATAATATTTTGCATTATTCCATATTTTCAAATTCAAAAATAAGCATACTACTTACCCCATGACTTCCCGATTTACCCGCAAGGGGAAAGAGATGTGTGGTACGACTAATTAGAAAACCGGTGTTGTGTATCTCTGATTCCTTTTTTTATTTCATTGTTTGATAATCATAATAAAATAAACCCCTCCTTTATTCCATGATTGAGGTCCAATTGGACCGAAAGAGGTTCCTGGAGGGTTTTCTTTCTAACAATAACACCCCTTCTAAAATTTACTAAAAATAACAAAGACTCCAGTGTGTATGCTCTGTACTTGGTTGTGGTTCATCCAATAAGTTAAGCTACATCAAAATCACTTGAGTGACTATATTAATTAGTCCTCACCTCCCAAATTTACAAACCATCAGGCGAAAATCCAATGCCTTGAACAAACTATAAGCGGTGGCAAAATACCCAAAGGAGTGGGAACAACTGGAAAGTGACCTCGAGGCACCGATATTTGTCACATGCTAATAGGTGTGTTATGAAAAATAGTCTTTGAGACTCTCTTCCAGCCCACAAACACCTTTTGGGTAGCCGTGAAAGTTCACTTTTGGACATACTCCAAGTACCCCTCAGGTATATCTAGAGTCCCCTTTTCACCTAATTTAATTCATTCACATTCCACATTAACTTAAAATATACCAAGAGACATTTGCAAAACATTCATTCAAGTGCATGCAAGCACATTATTTTCTCTGTTGACTCCATTAAGGCACTGGTGATTTATTTGATCATTTCTTTCAATTATATATATATATATATATATATATATATATTGAGTGTCATTACTATGCTTTTATGCTTTAAATCTTGCATCTTGTTATCTTTTGTTTCCACTGGTTAATTTCAAAACTCCTAAACAACTTAATCAATCTAACAACGTCACACTAAGTAATTAGCCTTAGTAATTTAATAGGGTCTACCCCCCTTGGCTTCGTTAGGAGTTATCCTGAACGGAGGAGTCAAGAACGAGGTGACAACCTTGACTCGAGACTTGCCCCCAAGGACACACTGAGTGGCTTGAAGATTTCTGCCACGTAACCAAGGTGTGTGAAAGGTGGAAACAAATTGTAAGAGGGTCCTTTTTCTTCTTCCCTGAACATTTAATGCATAGTTCCTTTATCACTTTACCATAGATTGGTATGTCCTTAACAGCTTGTAATAAAGGAATTTTGATACGTATATTCTTTAATTCATTCAAAATGTTATACTCCGGATGAACTACAGGTTTCTTAAACACTAATCTTTCAAAAAATGGAGAATTCTTTGCTCCTGAATAGATCCTTGCGGAGGATGGGTGTGTACTAGAACCTTTGGAATGTTCACATCCTCCAAAATAGCATCATTCACAGGTTCATTTGAATCTTCTTCTTCTTTGGTTGCTTCATGAATGATGACTGATGACTTGGTTTTATTATTCACAACTCTTCCAGACCGTAATTGAATCTCATGTACAGGTATAGTTGAAATAAGGTACGATGGAAGAGTTTGCAACTCAATGCTGTTAAGAGCTTGAGCTGGTTTATTATTCGGGTTAGGTATCGATTGTGCAAGTACTATTGTCGGTCGAGGAGAATTTGTATTTTGGAAGTGATGAGGTTGTTGTGTGATGAAGGGAACTGGAGGTATAAATCCAGGTGGAGTTTGCTGGAAATTTATTTGGCATTGAGGATTAGGATGATTAAGTTAAGGTACAGGTTGTGCCTAAGGATATGGTTTTCCTCTCCATCCATGTGACCAACATTGGTGTTGTAGAAATTGAGGAGGAGGATACTAAGATGGCAAGTTCTGCCCACTTGAATTGTTTTTTTGTCGAGGTGGTTGATATGGAGGATAATAGAGTGGAGGTTGTGGTGGAAATATCTGATATGTTGGTTGATCTCTAGGTTTCCAAGGAGGCCTCCTAGATGTTTTAGATACATCCCCACTCTTATAGATGACTTGCAACCCAGGAAAGGATGGACAATTATCTGTTGGATGCTCTTCTGTACAAATGTGACACATGGAGATGTTGTTTAATGGACATTCCCTTTGGGGATGTTTGGTTCTACACCTTGGACAAAAGATACTCATTGCTTCATGTTCTTCATCCTACCTTTTCTTGGCTTGTAAAGAATCTATTTGAGAACCCATTTCTCCTAAGATATTAGTCTTAAAATTCTCCAATAGGTTTCCTAAATCTACCCTTGTAACTCACCTGAACTAGGAAGGTTTCCTCTTACATTTCTACTATAAGGCTCTCAAAAAAATTTCCCAACTTTCCCCCTACTTCTTGAATAATTTTTACACATTTCATCAATTTATGTAAATGTTTTATGAGAAATATCACCAGCTACCACGAGATTAAGGGTTTCTAAAATTCCTCGGAGATCCCCTTAAGAAAAAGCGTACATTTTGCATCTTCTCGGAGGTCATTATACTTTGATTTATGTAATGTATAAACGAACCTTTCGAGATAATATTTTATGCTCTCGTATTCAAGTTCTTTTATCTTGAATATATCATGTCAAGAGTCCTTAGGTTTGCAATACTCTTGATATTTTTGCAAGAAGGAGGTTTTCATATCATCCCAAGTCCTGATAGTGAATTCACCTAATCCCATGAACCATCTCAAGGTGGAATATTTTAGTGTAACAGAAAGGAGTTTTAATTTATGAGCGTCTTGTAGATACTTATAGCTCCTACAAAGGATATCGAACTCGAATAGGAATGTGTCCATATCCTCATTAATTTTTCCATAGAAAGTAGGTAAGGAGGAAGGAGGGATGTTTTTCATAGTTACATCCTGTATAATGTCCAAAATAGGGAACCCGAAGGTAGCCTCGGTTTGATTTTCCCCTTCTCCTTCTTCATTTTTAACTTCATCATGATCTTTGTTTTATTCTCGTCTCTCCATATAGGCTAGGTTTTTAACGTAAATATACCTAGGGGGCTCCCTTCGAGGTGATAATGGGGCGTCCCAACGTTCTTGTTTGGGAGAGATATTCCTCTGAGCAACCATGTTTTTATTGAATCCTAGAGGGATAGTAGGTTCTACTGTGGAAGTTTCAATTTGTGAGATGAATGGATCTATGGAGGTTCCAAAGAGATCTTTTACTTGGGAAGGAGCAACAAAGTCAATGAAATTTAGATCCCCTACTAGTGAAAAGGTTGTATTATTTGGATTCAAGACTAGTGGAGGGTTAGAGGTTTCTAGTGGCTGATCCTCTTGAATTTCCTCAAAAATGAGGTCCCTAGGACCTCTTTAGTTCTATGGATTCCCCAGTAACATATCCTAAGAGATTCTCCTTAGGTTTATGGGTAGAACTACTTCCTATAGGTGTCTTTCGATACCTTTCTGCTAAGTTAGTAGTCAGGGTATTACATCCCCTATGAAAGTTAGTAGGAATTTCAATAAGTTTTCTTGTTTTAACAAATCCACCTTGAGGGTCTCTAAGTCTACTCATGAAAAACTTTGAACTAAAGACAACCTATGCTACTACTATTGCTGGAATTGGGGGTGCTTGTTATAAAATATGTGCAGGTTCTTACCTCTCATCATACCGCTCCCCCGCCACCAGCCTATTGCTAACATTTTTGGCAACGACACCAAAAATGTTGGGTGTTATAATGTCAAGATTAATTCACCTAATATTTAATTATCGATCGGGATTGGTAGGCTTAGATTTGATACAAAATATATGCGAAGGTAGAGGGTGTCGTGTAAATATTTAACAAACAAAAAATCGAAAGATATTTCAAAATGAAAAACTGAGTCAAACTCCTAAGATGCAATTATTAAGGTATTTAAACTGAGACAGAATAATAAACTAAACAATTGATAATTTATTTTATAACTTTAAACTGAAAAAGGTACAAACAACAAGTGACTATTCAAATGGGAAACTAGGGTGCAAGGAAGACTTAACTTATAAGCAAGTAGAAAACTTAATAAGAGAAGCAAGTAGAAAACTTAATAAAAGAAGCAAGTAGAAAACTTAATAAAAGAAATATCTTTAGGTTCTATCCTACAAGTTATTTCAACAATAACACAATGTAAAAGGAACAACCTAAAAACATACTAAGGATAACACATCTAACACTAAATTTCACATGCAAACGGATAAATCAATCCAGAAGGCATGAACACAAAACAATACAACAATAAAACAAAATCAGAAACAAACTTAAGAAACAAAACATAAAAATAATTCAAACCATTTTTGAGGTAAAAGGAGGTAAGGAAAAATGACAATAAACAACATAAAATAATTAAACTTTAATTTCAATGTTAAACACAACTATCATCTAACTATTATAGTCAAAGCATGCTTCAAACATTAAAGAAACACAACTGAAAACAATCTCAAAACACATTAAAAACAATAAAAACGAAACTGTGGGGTGAATGACAGACTGAACTATGGGTCTGAAAGGGGTGGCTGAATAACAGACTGAACAGGTTGTTCGAATGACAACCTACACAGTTAAAATACTAAAAACTAACCTAAATTAGCTAATATTTAGCTAAATTCATGTAGATGTAAATCTAATGCATAAAGGCAATAAGTAAACCTACTTCTTAAGCAAATTTAATAGTGAAATAGACTTAAACAAATTCATGAAAAAAAATTATTGCATATTAATAAACTAAAATTCAATTTGCATAATTAATAACTTATGACAGAACAAGAATAAACAGAATTGAATTTACTTAATTTGATAAAAAAATCAATCTATTCTATCTAACTTGCAAATAAATTGGAAATGAAATGAGTGAAAACAAAGCTGAAAGCAAACTATGCGCACAGTTAACTAGCTAATTTAGAAATAAAATTGCATTACAAGAAAATGAAATAATAAAACAAGCTGTAAATTAAACTAGCTACAACAGAAAGAATGAAAGAAACAAACAAGAAAAGAAGCCTTTGCTTGATGAGGGGCCCTCTCAGCAATCAAGGGTGGTGCCTGGCTAACTTTTACTCAAACGCAAATGTCAATAGTGAAGCATACAGCTCTTTATTCAAATGATGGAACAGAAATACAATGTGCTTAAGAACAACAAATCAAAGCATGAACTAATAACAGTGCGAACTAACTAAGCTCTCACGTAGAGGCTGATATATATAGTTTTTTTTAGAAATGAGCAAGTTGACCCTTTAGTGTTTGACTGTTCTCTAAATTTAGTCGATCATAAAGGAACTTAACTAATCACAGGCCAACGCACAAGCATCCTCCCTTTTTCAGTGTGATTTTGGTTCTCTTTATTGGACAATGTAACGCACAAGTTCCTTCCTTAGCGCAGTAGGTGGGATGGTATTGGACAGAGGAGAACGCACGAGAAAATATTCTAGAGTGTAGGTTAAATGCATCAACCCAACACGTGGACTTTTAATGTGGTGGCAAGCGAAGGAGGCTGTAGGCTGGAGAATTATCTAGAAGTGAACTTCATTACCCAGACGTGTGGAATCAGGTCATTTGCAGAACTGTTTCAATATTTTAATGCCCGGAATCAATCTTCAACAGCGCACATTCTGGTTAATGATCTGGACGAAGAGATGGAAAGCAAGCTAGACTGTGAGCTGGATACATGAGCATATATCTAGGATGAACAAAATGTCTGGTTGTTGGTGTGCTTCAGAATTGTAATCTGCAGTAACACGTTTTAACACCCGGAAACCTACCAATGAGTTTTGCGCAACGAGCTAGATGACGAGTTGGATGTGTTGTGTGCATGGCAAGATGAATGCGTTATTTTTTCTTAATTCATCAAAAAAGATTGTATAACCTGCAAACAAATATACAAATCGATTAATATATCAAATGCACTTTAATAATGTCATTTTTAATTAATAAAACCATAAAAAATAATAATAAAAGGTTTTATATAAACCTTAAATACACTCATACCTGAGGCTGAATAGTGATCTATGTGACATAAAATATGCAAAAGATAATAAAACATGTGTTTTAATGAGTAATTTAACTGCCAAAAATGATAACAAATCTGGGATCAACAGGAACCACCATTCTTTTTGTTGCACTTCTCTGATTACAATCATCTTCTCAAGTGGTGAATAAATATCCAATGTTGCTTGTTTCCTCCACAATTGAAACAAATGAGACCAAAAATTATCCCAGGGTCCCATATGATCTTGATACATGCATGGTGTGAAATGTCTAAAATGAAATGTCGTGAAAACCAAGCATGTGACAATTGAATACATCTCTCAAAAGGTATGCCACATAGGAAACTGCACCACTTCTCTACAAAGATGAACTCAAATAACTAGAGGTTGGTTTGCTTTCTCAAACCAACAACCAAACTGTTACTCCAAGTGAGATGAGACCAAGCAATTCCAGGATCCCATTGTTGGTATTGCACCCTTCAAAACATCATGAGTAAAAAATATAGATCATGAAAGTACATAACAACATCATACAAATGTATATCCGTGAGATGTAGAACAGTTGGTGGTGGGGTATGGTTAAGATGCCCCCTAAGCTGGAAGGTCACCGGTTCTAATCCCGTCGGATACCAACAATCCAACCATGTTAAGGGTTGGTGCGGTCCGGGCCAAGTGCGATCCCCAGGTGATTTTGACGGCTTAGATGCCCCTAGTTCATGGCTTCTCAACCAATGGAAGCCCTGCTGGGGGGGG